>SJYA01003188.1:915246-1053209 GCA_006410615.1 Neotragus moschatus | reverse complement strand
AGAGGCACTAAAGAGCCTCTTGATGAAAGTGAAAGAGGAGAGTGAAAAAGTTGGCTTAAAGCTCAACATTCAGAAAACGAAGATCATGGCATCTAGTCCCATCACTTCATGGGAAATAGACGGGGAAACAGTGGAAACAGTGTCAGACTTTATTTTTCTGGGCTCCAAAATCACTGCAGATGGTGACTGCAGCCATGAAATTAAAAGACACTTACTCCTTGGAAGAAAAGTTATGACCAACCTAGATAGCATATTCAAAAGCAGAGATATTACCTTGCTGACTAAGGTCCGTCTAGTCAAGGCTATGGTTTTTCCAGTAGTCTTGTATGGATGTGAGAGTTGGACTGTAAAGAAGGCTGAGCGCCGAAGAATTGATGCTTTTGAACTGTGGTGTTGGAGAAGACTCTCGAGAGTCCCTTGGACTGCAAGGAGATCCAGCCAGTCCATCCTAAAGGAGATCAGTCCTGGGTGTAGGTAAGGAAACGCTACCCACTCCACTATTCTGGCCTGGAGAATTCCAGAGTCAGACAGGACTGAACAACTTTTACTTCACTTCAAAGAGAGCAAAATGAATAACTGCTGACACCCATAAGGTCTGGAAATACTCTGACTTCTAAACACAAAGTTTTAAATATAAAATTACTATTTGCATTATTTTTAATAAGCTTTTCTAGAAATATTTGCTGTTTCTGTGATGCACAAGATAAAATGAGTTCTTTAAAAGCCATTTTATGACAAATTACAACATTCACTATACATATCTATACAGTTAATACGTTTTTCACTTTCAATTACCAGTTTTCTCTTTAAAAGAGAATTAAGGCCAAATTTATTCTTGTTGTCTAAGGTTTTCGTTTTCATTAACTGAATCATAAATACATTTGTTTCAACAGAGAATACTAAATGGATGTCCAAACATTTCGGGGACCACATAAGGGGGGAAAAAATGGAAAATCTGGTAAACAGATTATATATGTAACAGGATCAGGTTTAAGATACTTGCAACTTTATATCAATAGAGGCTGCTACTGAGTCATAAGAGATCTTAGGGACTCTTCCTAGGTTACTGGTTACTGATAAATAACCTAAAAACCTTATTTTCCAGTATCCACCGGCTTCTTAACGTTCATGAAGCTACTACAATTAATAACAATGCACTTTTTACCCTTCAACACGTTTTTCCAATTGCTTTTCGAAATCATGCTATTAAGAAAAGCTAACTTACATTTGAAATAAAGTGCAGTCTAATGCAGGGTGAGTGGAGAGAGCACACTGGTCAAGTTTAATCTTCGCACCACTCCATCCCGCCAGACACCACTAATTCAAATCAGAGGCCAACCGGTGGCTAGCCCGGAAGCTAAGCAAACCTGTGTGCAGGCAGCCCCAGATGTCGCCGTACTTCTCCTCCCTCACACATGTCCCCACTGGATACCGCTTCCTGTCGAGACCCACTCCGAAGGCCTAGAGCTAAGAGGGTAGCCTGGAGGTCTAAGCCCATCCGGACCTTCTCCCGCCAGGCCAACCCCAAGGCGTCACACACAGCGAATAAATCAATAATTCCCAAGGTTTTTTAAACCTGGCCTAGCCTTCCGAGATCTGAGTGGAGCGGGTTCACCAGTAATCTTCCGCGTCGCCTTGCTGACGTCACACGAGCGACCCGGCGCTGACAGCGTCCCTCTGCCCCGCCCCGTCCCTTTCTCGAGCTTCGGAGGCCATTGCCGAAAAGAGTTTGCGTTTTGCTGGTTGTTCTCATTTCAAATCTCCACTCCAGTCACGTTGGATTTTGGACAGAGTTTGCGGAGTCTTTGTAGTTGACCCCCTTGGAGTCGTACCCTTTCATACTTGCCAAGAAACTCTGAGCGAGAAACTTTAATTCGAAGCAACTGGCTCCTCGTTCACGATGCGGCTGGCTAGAAAGAGAGATCGCTTGGAGTTGATGCTGCTGCTGCTAAGTCGCTTCAGTCGTGTCCGACTCTGTGTGACCCCACAGACGGCAGCCCACCAGGCTACCCCGTCCTTGGGATTCTCCAGGCAAGAACACTGGAGTGGGTTGCCATTGATGCTAAGAACGAGGAAATCATTGTGAAATACATGAGTGACTGGACTTCATCCGTTGAACTTAAAAAAAAATAACAACTTGCCCTAACCCTGCGGGGGACTATGCAGCAATGAAAGCTGCAAACGGATTCCTTGTCATAAGGCTGACGTTTTAATGGAAGAGGTGCATTTAAATGAAAACTAAGAACATTTCAGCTTTCAATAAGTTATATAGAAAACAGGTCTGAGGCAAGAAAGTTACTTAAGCTATTTATGCTCCTGAATAGCAGTCTTTTTTTAGAAGAGTTGGAGGCATGTAGGTTAATTATTAAAAATGTCAAGAACAATAATGGTGAATGAAAAAAAACAATACTGTGCTGGTAGCAGCGAGGAAATAGAAACCGAGTTTCCCTAAAACCAACTTCACTCGCTGAGTTTATGATCAGTCTCTCCCTCCATAACTGTATTCCCTTTCTTGTCTCCTCTGACATCAATCTTGGGCTGCTGCTGCTGCTCCTGCTAAGTCCCTTCAGTCGTGTCCGACTCTGTGCGACCCCATAGATGGCAGCCCACCAGGCTCCCCTGTCCCTGGGATTCTCCAGGCAAGAGTACTGGAGTCGGATGCCATTGCCCTCTCCAATCTTGAGCTAACTGAATACTAATCAACCAGAGTCAGATGACTGTGTGTGTGAAGTTGCTCAGTCGTGTCCGACTCTTTGCTATCCCGTCGACTGTAGCCTACCAGGCTCCTTCATCCGTAGAATTTTCCAGGCAAGAGTACTGGAATGGCTTGCCATTTCCTTCTCCAGGGGAATCTTCCTGACCTAGGGATTGAACCCAGGATCGAACCCAGGTCCCCCCCATTGCTGGCAGACGTTTTTACCAGCTGATCCACTAAGGAATTCTATTTTTGACATCATCATTAATGTACTAAAATTGCTGTTGCAGATATATACACTTATACAGATATACATATACATATATAATGTAGGTAGGTATATCATCAATAACAAAAATTCAGGTTGTTTCTCCAGGACAAGGTGAGCTCACAGACCTGTATCACCGGGCCAGAGAATTGTAGACTGCAGACAACCTGACTCACAAAACCAGATTAAGAAATGGTGGGGCTTTCCTGGTGTCTAGTGGTTGAGAATCTGTCTTGCAGTGGAGGGGAGGTGGGTCCTGTCCCTGGTCAGGGAAGTAAGATCCCATACGCCATGTAGCAACTAAGCCTGTGTGCCACAACTATAGAGTCTGCACAGTGAAAGATCCCGCCTGCCGCAACTAAGACCCAGTGCAGCCAAACAAATAAGTAAGTAAATATATTTTAAAAGTTAAAATATGGTGATTCATCCCAATTTCTTTGTTCTTGCCCTTTAAAACATCCCTAACTTAAAGACCAAGATGGGGTGCATCTGACACCTGTCTCCCATGCCCTTGCTTAGTGAAGTGAAGTGAAGTCGCTCAGTCATGTCCGGCTCTTTGCGACCCCATGGACTGTAGCCTACCAGGCTCCTCGGTCCATGGAATTCTCCAGGCAAGAATACTGGAGTAGGTTGCTATTTCCTTCTCCAGATGCCCTTGCTTGGCACCCTGCAAATAAATCCTTAACTTTGCTGCAAACATCTGCTGTCAAAGAGTTTGGCTTTCTGAAGCACTTTCCCAGTTACAAAATGATCAGGGTTTTGGTTTTGTTCTGTCTAGGGGAAGGACTGAGGAAGCAGCCTGGCATCAACAAATGATGATATAAAGGAATGAGAACACAATGCTCCTGTGTCCTTAGGCATTGGTGGCAAGAAACTGTAGCAGTAATCGAAGTAAGAGATACCTCCACTTGCCCATGAGTATGTACCACCGGTCTTTTATTTGGTGTGTGTGTGTGTTGGGGGGTGGGGAACAGTATCAGATGTGTATCTTTGCTTCTATATTTGGCACTGACACCATTATCCACCCAGTGAGTGGGGTAGAGAAAGCCTAGGTACCCACCCCCACCCAACTTCTTTTTACCCTGCTGTATGCAGTTAAATCCTCTGTCCTCCTGTCCCCAGTCTCTAGACCACTGCCCAGCTGGCCATATAACGCATTCCAGATTCTTGAATCTCCATTCCAAGAGGTTCTGAATTCGTCATCTAGTGAGGGAGGGGCCTACAATCTGTATTGCTCCCTGGCCTGCCATCTGCATTTTTAAAATGCTAACTTCTGCTCTCTTACTTCAGGTGTTCTTGTTCAGCTTTTCCCTTAAGCCCTTCCAGTCTTGCGTGGCTACAGTAGGACAATTTAATTATCCTACTGCTACCTGCCAGGGTAATTTAATTCTGATATTAATGATAGCTTGAGTTTTTCTTCCCCTTTCAGTCTCTGTTCTGTTGCTTTTGGACTCTTATGTTAGAGGCTTCCACAGGTGTCTGGTAATAATAATTGATTATTTAAAAGTGGGAAATTTAAAAGCTGATTGAAAGTTCTGAGTCCATGGGATATGTTTTGAAAACCAAATGAGAGAAAAGGGCTGCAGAGGTTGGGCAGAGGTCTCAGAATTCAGTATAAAAATTTCCAAGTGCCTGATGTCCTCTAATACAAGGACTCTCTGTTTTACTCTCTCCCAAATAAAAGGGCTTTCAGAGTTAGGCTTTTAGGTTGATGGGTGGTATCATAAGGGTATAATTCATTCCCAAGGGAACTGCCAATCCTTTTAGTTACCCTCTTTATCCTTACTTGCAAAAGCCAGTTTCTCAGGTTTTAGGGCCCTCATGTCTCAGTGGCAGGGAAAAAAAAAATCCACCTGCCAGTGCAGGGAGGGTTCAATCCCTGGGTCAGAAAGATCCCCCAGAGAAGGAAATGGCAACCCACTGCAGTATTCTTGCCTGGTAAATCCCATGGACAGAGGAACCTGGCAGGCTACAGTCCATGGGGTCCCAAAGAGTTGGACACAACCTAGCAAAACAAAATGATGTAAATAGTATTGCTTACTGGCTTTGCTCTCTGCTGGTTTAGTCTTTCAGTTCAGTTCAGTTGCTTAGTCGTGTCAAACTCTTTGTGTCCCCATGGACTGCAACACGCCAGGCCTCCCTGTCCATCACCAACTCCTAGAGTTTACCCAAACTCATGTCCATTAAGTCGGTGATGCCAACCAACCATCTCATCCTCTGTTGTCCCCTTCTCCTCCTGCCCTCAGTCTTTACCAGCATCAGGGTCTTTTCCAATGAGTCAGCTCTTTGCATCAGGTGGCCAAAGTATTGGAGTTTCAGCTTCAACATCAGTCCTTCCAATGAACACCCAGGAATGAACTCCTTTAGAATGGACTAGTTGGATCTCCTTGCAGTCCAAGGGACTCTCAAGAGTCTTCTCCAGCACCATCGTTCAAAAGCATCAATTCTTTGGCACTCAACTTTCTTTAGAGTCCAACTCTCACATCCATACATGACTACTGGAAAAACCATAGCCTTGACTAGACAGACATTTGTTGGCAAAGTAATGTTTCTGCTTTTTAATATGCTGTCTAGGTTGGTCATAACTTTGCTTCCAAGGAGTCAGTGGCTTTTAATTCATGGCTGCAGTCACCATCTGCAGTGATTTTGGAGCCCCCCAAAATAAAGTCTGCCACTGTTTCCCCATCTATTTCCCATGAAGTGATGGGACCAGATGCCATGATCTTAGTTTTCTGAATGTTGAGCTTTAAGCCAACTTTCTTCTTTTATTTTTCATCAAGATGCTCTTTAGTTCTTCACTTTCTGCCATAAGGGTGGTATCATCTGCATATCTGAGCTTTTCTGAATCATCTGAGCCCTTTGCTTTTGGTTTCAGAATTTTGTTATCACTTTCTATCCTTGCGTTTGTGACTCTAAAAAATCCTTTTACTGTCATTTTCAGGGGGTCTGCTGCTACTGCTAAGTCACTTCAGTCATGTCCGACTCTGTGCGACCCCATAGATGGCAGCCCACCAGGCTCCTCCATCCCCAGGATTCTCTAGGCAAGAACACTGGAGTGGGTTGCCATTTCCTTCTCCAATGCATGAAACTGAAAAGTGAAAGTGAAGTCGCTCAGTCGTGTCTGACTCTTCGTGACCCCATGGACTGCAGCCTCCCAGGCTCCTCCATCCATGGGATTTTCCAGGCAAGAGTACTGGAGTGGGGTGCCATTTCCTTCTCCATTCAGGGGGGTCTAAGAGGAAGGAAATGTAGAAGACTATGTTTAAGATACCATTTTACCTGGTAATCTAGACTGATCATTCTAAAACATACATCAGAGCAGCCACAGCATTCTTAAGAAGCTTCAGTGGTCTCATTGCCTACGTGGCATACAGACTCTAGTAAGGCAAGTGAGATAGTTCATTATCTTTCTAGCCTAACCTCTCACAATTGACTACTGCTTCCTCGCCCACGCCCCACAGTCCCCACATCTGGTCCTGTCAGATCCAGCTATAACAAGACCCTAGTTCTGGGAGAAGGCAGTGGCAACTCACTCCAGTACTCTTGCCTGGCAAATCCCATGGACAAAGGCGCCTGGTAGGCTGCAGTCCATGGGGTCGCTAGGAGTTAGGACATGACTGAGAGACTTCACTTTCACTTTTCACTTTCCTGCATTGGAGAAGAAAATGACAACCCACTCCAGTGTTCTTGCCTGGAGAATCCCAGGAACAGGGGAACCTGGTGGGCTGCCGTCTCTGGGGTCGCACAGAGTCGGACACAACTGAAGCGACTTAGCAGCAGCAGCAGGAGCAGTAAGTCTTCTGGGTCTGCCAAACCCTTATCAAGTTTCCACACCTGTGCTTCGGTTGGGTCACAGGCTAAAAACCCTTTCTCTCTCCACACTGGCTCGATGTACAGTTACTCCTCTTATGGAAACACAGCTTCAACATCGCCTTTCTTCAAACTTTGAGAATTTAGCTATCCTCCTCCAACCCCCATCCCATGAACCTAGCATACTGCTGGGAGCAATTGGCCATGTACCCTGAGTGTCCCTGCAAATTCTTACTAAGTATGCAATGAACACAAGGTACTGACTGCTTAGAGTGATCAATCTTCAGAACTGAGGTAATGTCTTCCCCAAGTAGCAGGCTTGCTTCCACTTATTGTAAAAAGAATGAATCCCCCTAAACTTAGTACTCCTTTCCTATAACACCACCCAGTTTGTGTGCAGACATTCATTTATGTCTACCTTGGTCACCCAGGGGGACTTTGGAGGCGTGGAGAGCCATCAAACAGAATGCTCTGACCACAAGTAATGAAATTCTCAAGGCTTTAACCCAGGAACCTCATGTGCACTGCCATGAAACAGTAACAGGTTACCTTATTAGCTTTTAAATAGGGCCCAAGCGTAGACCCTTCCCAAACTGTGACTTAACACTTGTGTGACTTAACACTTGTAGAATCTATAGCAGCTGCATTGTTTTCAAGTCTGACCTAATTTAATCCCTCCTGACAGCAGAGACTCATGTGTTTTGCACCTGTTTTCTGAGTATCTTTTTATTCTTCTCCATCTACTACATGGTTCCCATTCCTGATAATCAAATACATACCCCAGTATTTTACTGATCCTTTGCACATTTATTGGTACATTCTCATTTCACTGCTTCTCTTCACCTACTTCCCAACTCTTCTCTCAGTTGTCAATGTCATTGTTTCTTCTGAAAATAAAAAATTATTTCAAAAATAACTTTCAAAGTCCCTGATCCTACCCTGAGACAAGGTTAGGTTACAGGGCTATAACCTGTAGCATCATAGCCCATAATACAGTTGGGGCTGTGTTGTATGATTTATTCTAAGGGAGCTCAACTGCCCAGTTGAAGGCAGAGGAAAGAGTGACAGGTGGTTGAGTTCATTTAGGCTTGGCACATTTCCCTGGCGACTGAAAAAACTGGAGGATGAGGGAAGTCAGGCTGTCTGCAAGAGTGAGCCCACTAGAGTTCTCTAGAGAAACAGAACCAATGGAATAAATGGAGCTTAAGAAATTGGCTCAAAGAATTGTGGGGGCTGGCAAGTTTGCAACCTAGGGCAGACCCAGAGGCCAGAAATTCAGGTTAAGAGTTGATGTTGCAGCCCTCAAACAGCTTGGAAACTGGTAGGGTTTCTAGGGTACAGGCCCAAGAATTCTAATTCAGGAAACTGCAGTCTGTTCTTAAGGCCTCAACTGACTGGATGAGGCCTACCCAGACTATGGAGGGCAATGTGCTTTATCAGTTTACTGATTTAAATGTTTATTACATCTAAAAAATACCTAGACAGGTGTTTCAACAAATGAGGGCCGTTTTCCTTAGAGAAGTTGACTATACCTACTTGAAACCCAAAGAAAGGCATGAGAAACTCACCTGATGCTCTAAGGCAAGATTCTGAGAGGCAATGAAGTTAATATGATTAAGTGGATTACGTCTGTCAAAGCACAATTTGCTAGATTCCAGGGAAGTAGAGATAATATCTAAAATTGGTACAGTAAGTAGTATGAGCTAATTATTTTTTTAGAGGTAGGACCCTGGTGTCTTTTATTTTTATTTTGTGATTTTTTTTTTTTTTTTTGGCCATGCTGTAAGGAATGCAGGATCATATTTCCTGACCAGGGATTAAATCTGTGCCTATTGCCGTGGGAGCTCAGAGTCTTAACCACTGAAGACTGATAAGTCCCCTGGTATCTTTATTTTTAAACAGACTATTTTTAAAGCAGTTTTAGGTTCACAGCAAAACTGAGCAGAAGGAACAGAGTTCTCATATGCCCCCTGTGCTGTGCTGTGCTTAGTCATATCCAACTCTTTGCAACTCCATGGGCTGTAGCCCACTAGGTTCCTCTGTCTATAGGGATTCTCCATGCAAGAATACTGGAGTGGATTGCCATGCCCTCCTCTAGGGGAACTTCCCAGGGATCAAACCCAGGGGTCTCCTGCATTGCAGGTGGATTCTTTACCAGCTGAGCTACCAGGGAAGCCCCCCATATGCCCCCTACCCCCACATATAATAACCTCCACTGTTATCAATCTCCGCCCCAACCCTGAGTGGTCCATTTGTTACAGCTGAGAACCCACAGTGACACATCATCATCACCCAAATTTTCTAGCCTACATTAGGGATCATTCTTGGTGTCATATGCTCTATTCAGTTCAGTTCAGTCGCTCAGTTGTGTCCGACTCTTTGCAACCCCATGGACTGCAGCACGCCAGGCTTCCCTGTCCATCACCAACTCCCAGAGTTTACCCAAACTCATGTCCATTGAGTTGGTGATGCCATCCAACCATCTCATCCTCTGTCGTCCCCTTCTCCTGCCGTCAATCTTTACCAGCATCAGGGTCTTCTCCAATGAGTCAGTTCTTCACATCAGGTGGCCAAAGTATTGGGAGTTTCAGCTTCAGCATCAGTTCTTCCAATGAATACTCAGGACTGATTTCCTTTAGGACTGACTGGTTGGATCTCCTTGTAGTCCAAGAGACTCTTAAGTCTTCTCCAACACCACAGGTCAAAAGCATCAATTCTTCGGTGCTGAGCTTTCTTTATAGTCCAACTCTCATATCCTTACATGTCTACTGGAAAAACCACAGCTTTTCGACTTTTTTGGCAAAGTAAAGTAATATATGAGAACCCGATATATTCTATAGATTTGGACAAATATATAATGACATTTATTCACCATCATAGTAATACAGAAAATAGTTTGACTATCCTAAAAATTTCCCCTGTGCTTCACCTATTCATCCCTCTCTCCCCACCAACACCTGGCAACCACTGATCTTTTTATTGTCTCCATAGTTTTGCCTTTTCAAGAATGTCATATAGTTGGACTCATACAGTATGTACTCTTTTCAAACATACTTTATTCATCCCTCTTACTCCGTCAGCAGTTTGCCTGGTTCATAAGAGATGTCCTATTATTGAAATGCCTGAATCAGAGAAGTAAGATATAACTAGGTGATGGCAGGAATGGATCCTGAGTATGACTGTCACTGTGCTGTGTTTACCATGATGCACTACCTAAAAACCTCTATTTAGAAAAAGTAAACCCACATATTTAAATGTACTCATTACATGTATTTGTCACCAATGCATCACAAGGAGTTCACAAAAAGTAGGCTTAGTTTGGTTCACAATACAGATTCTGTGAAAACATATTTCTCATTTTCTCTGCAGTTTACCATACCTATATAAATTTAAAGCAGCTAAACAACATTTGAGATTACACTGATATAAAACTGTAATTCACAGTTCAGAAACTTGTGAAATAGAAGGTCATGGTGGAGAAAGAGTCAGAAATCTGTAAAATTAAAGTGTCACAGTACCNCCCCTGTGCTGTGCTGTGCTTAGTCATATCCAACTCTTTGCAACTCCATGGGCTGTAGCCCACTAGGTTCCTCTGTCTATAGGGATTCTCCATGCAAGAATACTGGAGTGGATTGCCATGCCCTCCTCTAGGGGAACTTCCCAGGGATCAAACCCAGGGGTCTCCTGCATTGCAGGTGGATTCTTTACCAGCTGAGCTACCAGGGAAGCCCCCCATATGCCCCCTACCCCCACATATAATAACCTCCACTGTTATCAATCTCCGCCCCAACCCTGAGTGGTCCATTTGTTACAGCTGAGAACCCACAGTGACACATCATCATCACCCAAATTTTCTAGCCTACATTAGGGATCATTCTTGGTGTCATATGCTCTATTCAGTTCAGTTCAGTCGCTCAGTTGTGTCCGACTCTTTGCAACCCCATGGACTGCAGCACGCCAGGCTTCCCTGTCCATCACCAACTCCCAGAGTTTACCCAAACTCATGTCCATTGAGTTGGTGATGCCATCCAACCATCTCATCCTCTGTCGTCCCCTTCTCCTGCCGTCAATCTTTACCAGCATCAGGGTCTTCTCCAATGAGTCAGTTCTTCACATCAGGTGGCCAAAGTATTGGGAGTTTCAGCTTCAGCATCAGTTCTTCCAATGAATACTCAGGACTGATTTCCTTTAGGACTGACTGGTTGGATCTCCTTGTAGTCCAAGAGACTCTTAAGTCTTCTCCAACACCACAGGTCAAAAGCATCAATTCTTCGGTGCTGAGCTTTCTTTATAGTCCAACTCTCATATCCTTACATGTCTACTGGAAAAACCACAGCTTTTCGACTTTTTTGGCAAAGTAAAGTAATATATGAGAACCCGATATATTCTATAGATTTGGACAAATATATAATGACATTTATTCACCATCATAGTAATACAGAAAATAGTTTGACTATCCTAAAAATTTCCCCTGTGCTTCACCTATTCATCCCTCTCTCCCCACCAACACCTGGCAACCACTGATCTTTTTATTGTCTCCATAGTTTTGCCTTTTCAAGAATGTCATATAGTTGGACTCATACAGTATGTACTCTTTTCAAACATACTTTATTCATCCCTCTTACTCCGTCAGCAGTTTGCCTGGTTCATAAGAGATGTCCTATTATTGAAATGCCTGAATCAGAGAAGTAAGATATAACTAGGTGATGGCAGGAATGGATCCTGAGTATGACTGTCACTGTGCTGTGTTTACCATGATGCACTACCTAAAAACCTCTATTTAGAAAAAGTAAACCCACATATTTAAATGTACTCATTACATGTATTTGTCACCAATGCATCACAAGGAGTTCACAAAAAGTAGGCTTAGTTTGGTTCACAATACAGATTCTGTGAAAACATATTTCTCATTTTCTCTGCAGTTTACCATACCTATATAAATTTAAAGCAGCTAAACAACATTTGAGATTACACTGATATAAAACTGTAATTCACAGTTCAGAAACTTGTGAAATAGAAGGTCATGGTGGAGAAAGAGTCAGAAATCTGTAAAATTAAAGTGTCACAGTACCATTTTCTTTTCTAAAAACACCTCAATAAAACCAAAAACTATGGAAAACACAAAAGTGAAATCAGAGATTTTGGTTTAGTACTTTCCCTGAGTCTCTTATTTTATTTAAAAAAATCAAATGTAAAAAACGTAAGTAAGGCTAGTTCAAAAGCGACCCAAAGGTCTCGCTGCCTCCATGGTGCCACAAAGAATACATTTAAGACCAGAGGCTACATACACAATGGTCCCAGGGCGTTATTCAAATGCCAGTGTGCTTGTGTTCCCACCACAGGGTTATGTGGCCACTGCTGCCTGCCATATATGGGCTTAAAGAGCTGTCAACAGTTTCTCGTGCCTGCCATGACACAACATATGAAACTAAATACTGAACGAAGAGAAAAAGACTATGGTTATTAATAAATATTATAATTCTAGGTGGATTTGGACACTGTATACACCACATCAAAGTAATGCACCTAAAAAAACACTTTTATGTTTTTAAAAATCTTACATAAGCAAGGGCTGAGGGCAAGTCACCTCAGATGTTAACAGTTTAAAAAAAAAAAAACCCTTAAAAAAATCTAATTCATTAGGTCTCAGTAAAGTAGAACAAGTGGTAAAGTCAATGCTTGGAATTTGATGAGTACACTAACTGGAAAAAGTTGTCTCCTTGTTCCTTAAAATTGGCCCCTACAGTGTTTCTACTTGATCATCTCATTGCATACACATGTTTGCAAGTGATCAAGCACTTCATTAAAAGGCATATAATCCAATGAAGGATAAAACGTTTGTTAGAATCTAAAAAAATGTATCTTTTACTTCAAATGTACTAGGTTACTTCCTGTGCTTCTACCATAAGGGCACTAAATAGTATGGATATCATATTAATACTTTCTAGTTAAATATAGGAAAATTTTTTTGCACAGACATCTTTTTACAATCAGGGCATTTCAAAGCTAGGTGGCAATCTATGTCTCCCTTTTGAAATCTTGACTGCAGACCAACAGCCAACATTTCAAAAGCTAATTTACTGTCTTAACATTGGGAGGTGGAATGATGGCTCTAACCACCAAAATAATTGCTAGTTATTGAATTTAATAATATAAATACCTCATCGCACAGGTGAGGAAAATGAGGCACAAAAGGTAATTTTTTTTTTTTTAAGAGAACTCTAGATGCTAGATAACTTTGGGGTATAATGGATTCAAGTTTAATTGAATCTGATGTATTGAACTGTATGATATATAATGAACAATGAACTCACAGGTCCTGTTTGCGACAACACCTTAGTTAACCTCTTGCAAACTCTTTAAAGCATGGCCCTGGCTTCATTAACCACTTGTCTTTTGACCATTAACCACTTGTCTTCTCTAACCAAGCTAGCTAATGCTTGAGTGAAAAAACAAAAACAAAACACATATTGTTGTATTAAATGCAATTAGCCATATTCAATTATGAAAATATTCCATAAATGAATTTCAGTAACTCTTAAACATTCCACAAAATTTCCTAAGAACCTGTGAAAGTATAATGCCTGGCAGTCCTCTCTAAAACAGAAATTCACCTATCTGCTACATTACTGCTGATGATCTGAAATGTACATGATCTCTAAAAAATAACAGTACTGAATAAAACTGAAAGGATCATCCAAGTTCCTACATAATACCAAAGTATTTATCCAGGATTACTGAATAAATCATTAGCAGTTTGGTATCCTTTTCAGAAAAAAAAAATCTCAGAACTTACAAGCATGTGGCATTTCACACTGTACCAACTGAGTAACAGTAAATGAAGGTATAACCACTACAACTTCTTCACCAACTTTTGTGTCCTGAAATATGATGTCTGACCCTGGCAGCTACCATTCCAATTCCACAGGGTATTTTCCAGTCAGACAAGCTGTACAATGATCATTCTTTTCAAAACATTCCATATCATTCTCATTTTCTTGAATCATAGTATCTTCCTTTGTACAATGACCATTGTTTTCAAAACATTCCAGACCATTCCCATTTTCTTGAACCATAATGTCTTGCTTTCTCACTCTCTGTTTTTTCAATGTTATTCCTTCTTGTACAGATGAAACCAGTCCTTCTACTGACAGATATACAACACTGTTTGCTCCTAAAGAGGGAAAGAGGGGGAAAAGGTCATGATACTTCGTTTGGAAAGGAAGAACTGCCTAACAGAGAATAGTTACAAACAGAAAAACATAAGCCAGAATAAAAATTTCTCCTTTAGCCTTTCTTTTTTTTAAATTTATTTTTTAAAAATTTCAATTATTTACTTATTTATTGGCCACACAGTTTCTGGGATCTTAGTTCCTCTACCAGGGATTGAACCTGGGCCCTCAGCAGTAAGAGCTCATAGTCCTAGCCGCTAGACTGCTAAGGAATTCCCTCCTTTAGCCTCTCTTTAAAAAAAAAAGGAGGGTGGTGGTGGTGGCTGGAGCATCAATAAAACACAGGGTCTTTATTATTTTTTTAAATTTCAAATTGGAATCTAAAGGATAACATAATTTAAAATAGCACTGGAGAATTTGTGTTTAAAATGGATTCAAAAGGCTTCAGGAGTCAGTTTTCTTGAATTAAGAGATTTTGAAGTCAGGAAGATCTGGGTTCTCATTTAAGCTCAAGTTCATTTACTTTTCCCAGGTCTATATTTTTCATCTATCAGATAAGGGAAATACTAACTATAGCATTTTCATAATATCATTACAATAATATAGATATGGTCCTGGCAAAGAGTGCGTGTTCACAATGTATCAGTTGGGTAATGTTCAAAATACTTAACTGGTAAGGTACAGACACAACCAGGCATGACCAGTCAAGAGAAACACCAGCCGTAAAGCAGTGAATGTGGTGGGCATAGCACACATGGATGAACATGCAGATGATATTTATAGTTTACACTTCACCTGAATTGGAAAGGTAAATGTCTTCCCAGGCTGACCTCCATCTGCAAGTCTTCTGACCTCATTGTTAATGATGAATCTACACAAGCTTTTCACTTTTGATTTGTACCCACATCCAAATTGTTTTATTAGAAATCTGTGGTTAAAGTACTTGTTTTTCTTCTGATCTGANTCAACCAGTCCATCCTAAAGCAAATCAGTCCCGAATATTCATTGGAAGGACTGATGCTGAAGCTGAAATTCCAATACTTTGGCCACCTGATATGAAGAACTGACTCCTTGGAAAAGACCCTGATGCTGGGAAAGATTGAAGGCAGGAGAAGGGGACAACAGAGGATGAGCTAGTTGGATGGCATCACTGACTCAATGGACATGAGTTTGAGCAGACTCCGGGAGCTGGTGATGGACAGAGAAGCCTGGTGTGCCGCAGTTCATGGGGTCGCAGAGTCAGACAAGGCTGAGCCAGTGAACTGAACTGAACTGAACTCTGCCTCCCGAAAGGCGATGTACCAAACATAGGACACCAGGTGGCGCCAGAGATATTTCATCAGAGGACCTCTCAAGGACCCTGCCTTCTTGATGGAGCTTTTCCTCCTTGGATGTCAATTATGTCTGTGGTTAAACCTGCAGGCTGAACAGCAGCTTACCTGCAGAAATTCAGTGCTGGATGGAGAGCATGACATCCAACAATGGTACAGATGAGGAAACTGAGGCCAGAGAAGGACAGTGGCTTCCCCCGTCAGTCACCAAGTAAAGTGAAATAAGGCAGGAAGTAATGCAGGTAAGCCTGGGGTGCTGTTCCTGCCCGCTTCCTGGTCTATGCAGCTCAGACAGCCTGTCCTGACTCTGGAGTTGAAGGCAGCAGCAGTGGCCTCCTGGGCTTTCCCTGGGGGGGACCTGAGAAGCAGGTGGTAGTGGAGGTAGAAGGAAGTGAACTTAGGTCGTGGACGTAATTGTTCAGCTGTGACGCTGGAAGCGGTGGGAAACACAAAAGCTCGGGAAATCTGATAGAAAAGAGTGGAAGATGTCCAAAGGATACAGTGGCAACCTCTCCTAATTGTTCTCACCGTGACCCTGGCTCTGTGCTATGTATATGCTTGCCTGCATTTATTTGTTCATTTATTGTTTACGACAACTCTAGGAATAGGTACTACTGAGCGTTCTTTGTTTTCTCCCCGCCCCCTCTCAGAAATGGAAAGAGAAGTTCAGGAAAATAAAAACAGCCAGGAGAGAAGTGAATTCTCTGACCACTAGGCTTATCAAACCTCTGCCTCCGGGCCATACACTTTGCCTTTCCTCCTGTTACATGGGTGAACGATCCCTGATCTTAGCGAAAGCCGCCTCTGGGTGTGGATGGACCCTGCTGTGTCTACCTGCTCCAAGAGCTTGCTTTGTAGTTCTCTTCCCTTCTCCTCCTCCGGCACCCTCAGCCCCTCCCTTTCTCGTGGACCACTGCCATCAGCATGCAATACGTCATCAAGTTGCTGTCCTTAAAAAGCCTCTTCTTGACCCTATGTCATTGCCACCCCATTTTTTTGTTGCCGCTGTTGTTTAGTCACTGAGTCGTGTCCGACTCTTTTGTGACCCCAGGGACTATAGTGTGCCAGGCTCCTCTGTCCATGGGGTTTCTCAGGCAAGAATACTGGAATGGGTTACCGTTTTCTTTCCCAGGGAATCTTCCTGACTCAGAGAGTGAACCCATGTCTTCTGCATTGGCAGGTGGGTTCTTTAACCACTGAGCCACAAGGAAGCTCACTCTGCCTCTTACTTCCCTTTATAGCCAAGTTCCTTTATAGAGCTTAATATACTCATTGCTGGCCTCCCTGGTGGCTCAGATGGTAAAGAATCTGCCTACAACGCAGCAGACCTGTGTTCGACCCCTGGGTTGGGAAGATCCCCTGGAGAAGGAAATGGCTACCCACTCCAGTATTCTTGCCTGGGGAATCCCAAGGACAGAGGAGCCTGGTGGGCTATAGTGGATGGAACTGCAAAGAGTCAGACATGACTGAGCAACCAACACTTTCATACTCATGGTCTGCATTTCCTTTCTTCTTGGTCTCCCTGAAACCCAGTCCCATCCAGCGAATCTCCTGTCTTGATGCCACCAGTTCCACCCCCTCGTCAAGCTCAGTGTCAGTCTTCAGCCCTCCTCCTCCCTGACTTTTCATTACCATTCGATACTGGGGTTCATTCTTTCCTATGGGAAACTCTGCATGTGGCTTCTGGAACCTCATGGTCATTGGCTCCCTTGCTGGCTACTTCTCATTCTCCTTTCTGGGGTCTTCCTCTGAGGACATCCTCTGAAGAGGCCAGTGACCCTAATCACAGTCGAGAACTCAAGAGGGAAAATAGCAGTTCTCAAATCCTGTGTTAGAAAGTTTGGCAAATAAAGTCATCTCCATCATTAACTTTCATTTAAGTTTCATGAAGTTATTTAAAGTTAATGAGGAGGAGGAGGGTCTTGGGTTATGCATAAAGGATTTAAAAACAGAGAGGAAGGAAGCTGCTTAGCTTTCTGGAATCAATCACCTAGAGAAGCCCCGGGGTCCAGGGTAACATCGCTTGTGCCCACACATGGCACTGGCAGCTGAAAGCATGGTTGTTTGTTCCTTGTTCATGATGAAAGAAAAACAAATTTTCCTTTTCAAAGGGAGCTTTCCATAATTGCACTTCCCGCAAACTGAGTACTGGAGGTTGTAGGTACAGAAAATAGCATAGAGGGACAAGCTGAAAATGTAGTTGCTGCTGGCCTTTTAAGAGTCACTTTTAAATTTTATTTATTTTTTACTTTTAATTAATTGTCACTTTTGACAAAGTTGAAGAAGTTTCTATCCTAAACCATGGGTTATCAGAGAAAAGGGGAAGAACTGGCTGTGTCTCAGGTGAGACGAGGCTGCCGTCCTGGGCAATGAGGACAGGGAGTTAGGCTTCGCCAGGGTGTGGCCGGGTGGCCTGGAGGCTTGGAGCCGGGGCACTGGACGGCCTCTTGCATAAGGTCGGGCCCACTCTCACAAGTGGGCTTGTCACCCTCTGGTGCCTCAGATGGTAAAGAGTCCGCCTGCAGTGCGGGAGAGCTGGGTTTGATCCCTGGGTTGGGAAGATCCCCTGGAGAAGGGAACGGCTACCCACTCCAGTATTCTGGCCTGCAGAATTCCGTGGACAGAGGAGCCTGGTGGGCTACAGCCCATAGGGTCACAAAGAGTCGGACACGACTGAGTGACTTTCAGTAGGGGGAGGGGCAGCAGACCCCTGAGAGCTGGAAACAGCCCCCCGGTGTCCTGGAAACAGGGCAGACCAGCTGGACAGACATCAGAGCTGGGCTGCTCCTCCCGCTCTGCCCCTTTCCCACCGTCCCCGCACCTGAGTCCGGGGTGCTTTGCAATATTGTGCCAAGTGGGTGACCATTGCCCAATGTCACTCCTGGGCTCCTGGTGAAAGGTGGGGTCATCTTGGGGGCTGTGGAACAGCTTTAGCCCTGGGCGGGGTATCCTGGTGGGGGGTGGCACTGAGGTTTGAGTCTTAAGGACAAAGAGAAATTAGCCAAGAGCAGAAGAGAGTTCCAGGCAGAGGGACCAGCACATTCAGAATCGCAGAGTTGGCAGAAAACTCGTGGAACTGAGGAATTCAGCGGGCTGCAGAAACAGGGTGGATGCGGAGAGTGGAGAGAGGTGAGGTGGAACCCGGCTCCCTTCTCAGCTCCCCTGTCCTGCGCTCACCCTGGTCCCTCTCCCTGCTCCCATCAAAGCTGCTCTGTTTCAGCCCTGCCTCCCTCCCACCCTTATGTGTTGTGAGCCTGCATGCACCAGGCGTTTCAGTACTTGGTATTGGAACCGTCTCCGGTGACATGCCTGTTCCTGCCTCTGCATCACTACAGCCCTTACGATAACCTGGGTGCCATAAACAGAGGGAGTGGCGGTGGGAATATTTAACAGTGGACTGGCAGAGTGTCCATCCAGCCAGGACTGATGCTCACCTTAGCAAAGCATCCTGGTCTTTCTAGCAATACTGGCTGAGTGCCTCTCATGGCTGTCAATACGATCATGTTCCTTTTACAGATAAGGAAAAGGAGGAGTTAAGCCACCTGGCCAAAGTCCCAAAGCAGAAATCCCAAAGTTAGGGATTTTGACCTAGGCTTGTCTTGGAAATACAGCTCATGGGTAGAGCATCTGACGGCAGACCCAGGCTTGTCTGAATCCAGCATCTGACGGTTAAGCACCCAGGCTCACAGATGAAAATTTGAAAGCATGAGGGCTGACGGTGGCCTGGCAAACACTGCAGGCCCCCTGAGTGGCCATCTGCTCTCAGGAACGAGGCAGGTCTTGAGGTCAGGGAAGGTCCAAGGAGGACTGGCAGGGTGGGAGGATGTTCTGGAGCTGATAAGCCAGCCAGCTTTCCTGGGTCCATGCAGGCAGCCAGCCATGGGGCCTGAGGCCCACGCTCACCAGGCCAGCAGCCTCCTGGAGCTGGCTTCTTGGGAAGGACACAGCTGGTGAGNTCAGGGAAGGTCCAAGGAGGACTGGCAGGGTGGGAGGATGTTCTGGAGCTGATAAGCCAGCCAGCTTTCCTGGGTCCATGCAGGCAGCCAGCCATGGGGCCTGAGGCCCACGCTCACCAGGCCAGCAGCCTCCTGGAGCTGGCTTCTTGGGAAGGACACAGCTGGTGAGTGCCCCGGGCGTGACCATTCCTATCACTTTTCTCCTTCCAGGTCTCCCTCCTCTGTTAAGAGTAGGGACGCTTCTCTGATCCCAGCTGAAACAACAAAAGTCACCTGAGCCTCTGCCTTTTCCAGAAATTCCTGACGAGACTGCCAGCACATGAGTCAATGCTGGGATGGCTGTGCTTGCTGAGAACCAGCCCGGCTGGAGGAGGCCTTTCACCAGCCCGAGCGGGAGCAGGCTGGAGCAGACATGCAGCCCTGGGGGGCCCTTGACCCTCCAGTGGTGGGGCTCCAGACGCCCTGCCGTTGGGTTGGCCACGTGGGCTTAGTGACTCCCAGGAGGGTGGAGCAGCGGACTGGCTAGGAGACGCTTGAATCTTCCGCTCAGCACCAAGCATGGCCCTGCCCTCCTGGAGGGTGGACCCTGTGGCCTTTACTCATATCTTTTCTTATTCCTCGGAGGACGTGAGGCTGGGCTGCTGTTCCTTTTGTTGACTTAAAAAATATTCACAACTTAAAAGTTGAGAGTTAGGTTTTATCTGATGGGAATTTTTAGGACTTCAAGCCTGGGAAGACAGCATCTTAACTAGACCTGAGAGAACTGCTCTGAGGAGCCGGGAGTGAGGGGTTAGAGGGGGAGAAGAGCTAGGTTACCCAGAAATTTGCAACAAAGGGCAGGTAATCTGACTGTCAAAAGTATTTTTTGTGAATTCAAGAAAACCAGGGTTCCTTTTCACACCCTCTCCAGCATGTATTGCTTGTAGACTTTTGGATAGCAGCCATTCTGACTGGCATGAAATGGTNAAGGAAGATTGTGTTTCCTAAACAATGACCAGCCTGGTGACCCGTGCTCCCTGTTAGCACTGTGTGTCCGGAAGCCGAGAGCTGACTTCTGCCCTTTCATGGCCGGTTCCTTCAGCCGAGGCTCCCTGCACGTGCCTTCTCCTGACTCCATCCTGGCTCTTGGATCCTGCTTTTTTTGCGTTGTTTTGTGTCTTCTCGGAGTCTTTCTGGAAGCAAGTGTGATGTGAATTGTTAAAAATGACTTAATCCATGAGCCAAAAGAGATGTCATCTCATGGGTCAATTTGTGACTGACAGGATCTGCAGTCATGTTCTTTGAGAAAACATGCCCTGATTGATCTGTATTGGGGTGTCTGGGCCCGAGGGCAGGAGAAGTGCCTGCTAGTCCCAGTCGTGTGAACTGGAGGCCTGGGATCAGCTTGGGACCAGCTGTGGAAAGAAAGACGTCTATCCTGGAGGCTGGGCACACGTGGTGGGTGTCCTGTGCTGTTGAGGCATGTGTCTGATGAGGCTAGGAGCTGTGCGGGGGGCGGAACACCGAAGTGGCCCAGAACACACTGTTTCCAGCCTCAGAATTCTGTGCATGGCTTATCCTTTTGTTTTTCCAGAAAATTTACCCACTTTATTAACACATTGCGATTGCTCTACATTTTATCATGCATGCTCAGTCGCTTCAGTTGGGTCCAACTCTTTGTGACCCCATGGACTGTAGCCCATCAGGCTCCTCTGTCCATGGGATTCTCCAGGCAAGAATACTGGAGTAGGTTTCCATGCCCTCCTCCAGGGGATCTTCTTGACCCAGGGATGGAACTCGTGTCTCTTGCTACACTGGCGGGCAACTTCTCCAGCACTACCACCACCTGGGAAGCCCACAGTTTACCATCTTACACAGAAAACACTGGAAATACAAGCTACTTTGTGAAACCAAAGACAAACATTGAATCCAAAGATAAGCTATGCTTTACACAATAGGCCCTTATGCTGTGGCTAGTATTAAATCTTAAATGCCTACTTCTTTTGTTAAAATGATTAATCTACATACTCCGTAATTACATCCACATTACAAGCACCAGTAATTTTCAGAAACTGTTTCTAGAGGCTTGTTCTAAAAGGAGATGCACAACCAGAAAAGGGAGAAAGCAAAAACAAGTACAGTAGCAATGCGTGCTCCTACCACGGTCCTTCCAGAAGCTCAGTGAGTTAGGGCTGTTGATGGGGGATCTGGAGACAGGTTCATGTTACGGAGCCGAAATGGAGAGGCGGTCACTTGCCACAGTCCATCAGGAGGGTCAGGAGGCTGGTGGGCCTGACCTGGCGCGGCCACTGCGACCGAGTGGTCTTCTGCCTGTTTCCTGTCTGTCGACAGGCACCATAATACCTATCTGGCCAACTCTGGTGGGCTGTTGTGAGGGTTCAAAGCTGGGGGTGATTTTTTATTCACTCATTTTTGGCTGTGGTGGGTCTTTGCTGCTGTTTTGGCTGTGTTGGGTCTAGTTGCGGTGGGCAGGGGCTTCTCTAGTTGCAGAGCTCGGGGGTCTGCAGCCCAGGCCCCGCAGCTGTGGCACTCAGGCTCGGCTTCTGCATGGCATGTGGGATCTTCCCGGACCAGGGATCGCACCCGTGTCTCCCGCACTGGGAGGCAGATTCTTTAACCACTGAGCCACCAGGGGAGCCCCAGGGGCGATTTTTTTTTTTTTTTTTTAAGTTTATTAATTTTTTTTGATCTTTGGCCACACTGTGCGACTGGCAGGATCTCGGTTTCCTGAGCAGGAACTGAAGTCCCTGTAGGCGATTTTTACATTGTAAGGTGCTAAACGTGTGTCACCCTGACCACAATCCTTATTCCCCGTCACAGAGCAAATGCTGGTGGGGGCAGGGGTGGGGAGCTAGCCATGTCTCCTGACTCACCATCCCTCTTCTCCCTGTACAATGAGTATAAATGTTTTTTTCAAAAAAAGCCCTTTGCTGAATAATTATAATCCTATGCACGCCAAACCAAAATTTACTGTGAATTTTTGCTCAGGGTGTGAATTTCAAGTATTTGGATGGGGACTGGTGAACAGAATGTCTTTGGTGGCTGGTGACATTTTGATATATAGCGTCCTCACAAGAATCCCAGTGTTGCTCCCCCACTAGCCTGGAGCTAAAATGCCGAAAAGGTCAAACAGCGAAACACTGCGGTTCTCCTTTCTCGCCCATCTCTCTCTCACACACACAAACACAATCTGACCTTTAAGCAAGTCCCCTCTTATGTTAAAAAAAATAAGGCAAGGATTAAAAATAAACGCCTGGGTTCAGTACATTATTCCTCTTTCATGTCAGATTCAGTGTCACATAAAAGAACCTTCCCAGGTAGCTATCTGATGAGATATAGGGTAAAATCTCATTTATTCAGGTCACTTTAATCTAACTTGGAATTGGGCAAAAGGCTATGTGAATTGCCCATCCAGTAAACTAGTTTCAGAGTTCCTGGACCTCCTTGGATTAAAGGGCCTCCAGGGACCCTGTCCACCGTGGATACCGTCCCCATGGCTGCTCCCTGGACTTTTCATCACCAGGAGCAACTTCCACACTGCCTGGATCAGCCTCTGACCACGGCCTTTCCTCCTGCCTCGCCCACTGCCTCTATGCCTGTTCTTCACCTCCAGTGAGGCCTGTGGACCTGTTACCATTTCCCCTCAGGCCTTTAGTAGTTGTGGCACATAGGGTTAGCCACTGCGCGGTACGGGGGATCTCAGTTGCCTGACCAAGGATCGAACCTGCGTCCCCCACATTGCAAGGCGGATTCTTAACCACTGAAACACCAGGGAAGTCCCCTGCCAACTCGTTAAACTGGTTAAAAGCCCATTAAGAACAAAAATACAGTTTCAAACTGAAGATTTAAAAAGCTTAAGTGGCAAAAGCACTTCTCTCAATTCCTCCATGTAGATCCAAACACAGGTAATGAATGGACCATCACACTAATTTCAATGTTAATGATAATATTCATGAAAATATTTCTACCAACAGCAGCAGTAACAAAAACAGCTAATGGTTACAGATGGAGCTGGACATCTGGTTGAGTTCTTTAGAAGCGTTATCTCAACTAACCTTCCCATGACCATATGTGGTAGGTGTCCTTTCAGAGAAGCAACTCTGAGCTACACACGAAGGTCAGTTACTTGCCCCGGGGCTATTTATTCTCTTGCAACTGAAAAGTGGTGGAGCTGCAATCTGAACCTGGCTCTGTCTGACTCCAGAACCTAGTTTAGATTTCACAGCAATATGATTTTTGTAAAAGATAAAGTAGATGTTAGATTTCTTTTGACACTGAACTAGGAAACAGGAAAATCGTGTTTTCTTTCTGACATAAACTCTGAGTTTTGGGTGAGTCCCTTTCTGTATGGGTCTCAGTTTCTGCTCTGAGAGCCTTAGGGGAAGAAGCAGGAGCTACTTAACATAGGGTTGGAATAGATACACTAGAAGCTTTACTCAGATAGATGGTAAGTCCAAAGTGGGGTGTCTGACCATTCCTGCTGAGGGTCACGTGTGGCAGGAACACCAGTGTTCCTGAGTTTTTTTTGAGCTGACTCACAGCAGACCATCCGAGTGAGCAGGCCTGAGGCAGCCACTGTCCAGGTTGTAGGGCAGGGGCTGCAGCAGCCCCTCCAAGGGGCCCCCGCTCAGACCCCCTGCTCAGGGCCCCAGGAAGTTTCCTGATTTTGGTGCCAGCGGCATGTCACTGGCCTTCCACCCTGCCAGAAGCTGGCCCTCACCGGGGAGGCGGTGGTGTGTCTGTCCCCTTCTGCACTTGTGAACTCTTCACCCTGAAGCCCTGGCAGGGACTGAGGAACATCTGATGCTTCTCAGTGGAGAATTCCTGCGATGGAGAAACAGGCGCATCCCCAAGCCACACACAGAGCTGCCCAGACTCCTCCACCCTGGGGACTTCGCTGGGAAATGGCCTTGGTGCTGCCAGGGAAGGCACACTAAGGCCGGGGCTCATTTAAAGATACAAGGCTGATAGACAGATGTTACAAGCGTTTTTTCCTCCAGCCCTCAGGCAAGAGGAAGGCTAAAAATGGCAGCTTGTGACTGGGAGCCCTACAAAGCTGAATGCAACAGTGAGAGGGGACCACACCAGGACCCACCGAGCTGGGGACCTGCCACCTGGGCTGCGGGGTCAGGAGATTCGCAAGTGGCTGCTCCTCCCCTGCAGCCAGCCAACCAAAGTCAGCTGGAGAGATGTGGTGAGTGCCAAACATTCCAGGGGTTGCAGACCCGGTTTCTTTGCTCCGTAGGTCAGGACCTGCCATTCTTTCAAACACCTGGGTCTGACCTCTTTCGGGCCTGAACAAACACAGGGGACCTGGGAAGAGCAGGTGGATTTGCTCAGCCTGTCCTCAAACAGAATGACTGAAACCTACCCCTCACATTTCCATGGGAGCCCATTCCATGCCCCTAACAAAACACACACACAAGACTCCCCAGTGGCGTGCACTCAGAGGACATCAGTTACTCACCGGGGAAAGCTATTTCTTCTGTTTATTTTGTCCTTCCAGGAATTAGAGCTGACTGAATCACGAAAGCACTAGATCTTGGTTTCTATTTTACCCAATCCATTAAATTCTAGTCCCTTGAGATGCTCTCAGAAAGAGGTTACATAGCTCAATCCATCTGGGAAACCCTGAATGTTCATGTAACATGCACAATCTATTATATTAAAGGCTCTGAAAAGTCCTGCGTTAAGAAACCTGTTTAACTCAGCGTTTTCTAAACATATTTCACTAGAGACCTTACCGTTCTGGTGCAGCTTGACAGACATAGCTCTCTGCAGAAAGAACTCTGTACTGGGGTTGAGGGGTGTGTGTGGGGGTGAGTGGGTGCAAGGCAAGGCCATCTCTCCCTGGGATTCCTGCAGTTGTTACTTCTGGCCAGGGTCCTATAATCATGGATCTCACCTCCAGCCTTATTCTCCTCCTGCCAATCCATCGACTCTTCTCTTTTTAAACACAAATCCTTGCACACCATTTCTGTTAGGAAAATCCTTACAGGTCTCCACTGCCTTTGTGTTCAGACTCCTGGGATGGCATGGTCCCAACCTTAATGATCACCCCTGCTCACGTCTTCCAGCACTGTGGGCATATTCTGCTGCTTCCCAACCACTGTGGGCCCTTGCACTGTTTCATATCTTTACTCAGAGGCCTAGGAGACCTCCTTTTATCCTGGCCAACTCCTACTTAAACGGTGAGGCCCTCATGAAAGTGCATGTCTTTGAGGAAGCCTTCCCTGATCCAGCCATTTCCTTATCCGGGACAGCAGTCACTCTTCTGTGTCTGGGCTGCCTTGCTACACTGGGCACATCTGTTAGCATGCATCACACTACATCACAGTTACTTACAGAGATTTCTACTTTAATGATTAAAGGAATGTGTTGGGCAGAGGGTCCTCCTTGTGCCAGGAACTCTCCCGGGTATGACAGAAATAGTGAGTTCAGCAGACATGTCTAAGGGGCCCGCTGTGAAGCAGGGACTGTCTTCCCTGCTAGATGACCAAGGCAAGATGACCAAGAATTTCAAGTTTGACGGGGACACGAGAAAGTAAAAAAAGCAGTGGCGACATTCTTTGACAAGGGCAATAATGAAGGTATGTGCTGGGTACGTGGGAAGCCTCAAAGGGAGCAGACAGCTGGGGGAGGCAGTGAGGGCTTCCGAGAGCAGGAGATCTGGAGGTGCGCCCGCCCTGGGGGCAGGGCAGAGGTTCCCGGGCAGACTGGGCAGGTGGGGTGGGGTGGGGAGGGCAAAGGGCGCCTCAGGCAGAGGGAACAGCACTCTCGTGTGCAGTTCGCGGGGGTTGCTGGGGTGCTTCTTGGAGCTGAAGGATCTCACCAGAGCTGGAGCTCGGGAGGGGTGAGGATGGGGAGGCTTTGGGGGCGGCGTGGCTGGGTGGACTCTTGGGGCCGCCCTTTACACGACTGTGGAAAGAGCCTGGACCGTCTGGGGGCAGTGAGGCCCACTGAGGGGCTGCAGGCAGGAGACAGTGGCCGCTGTGTTAGGACATTCGAGCGGGTGTTGGATGGACAGCTGTGCGGTTCAGGTCACGGGGCTGGGCGGGGGTCTCGGGCAGAGCGTGTGTACGGGCACAGCTGCAGCTGGGGAGCCGCAGGGTGAGCCGGGGCCGGCAAGGTGGAAGGGGGCCTGCAGAGCAGCTGCCCCGGGAGCCTCTACTGATACAGCAGCCAGGAAGTGAGGGTAGCGGTGAAGCTCAGATGACCCATGCACTCTGCCAGAGCACGCTCAGTGGAGAGTTGGCGGGGGAGCCATTCTGCACGTTCAGGACGAGGCTTGGCTACAGACAAGGGCAGGGAGATGGCCGGTGGCGGGTGTGGGACGCAGGCACGGCCTTGGCTTTGATGAGAGGTCTGCGTATGGGACGGAGGGGCCAGCAAGGCGGGGAGACGCGAGGGGCAGTGACAGGGGTCGAGGGCCTGGGGAGATGGGAGGAGGCAGCAGCCAGAGTCCAGCTGAAGAGGGAAGAGGACACGGTTCCTCCTTCCGGGACCTCACAGCCTTGCGGAGGGACAGAGACGAAGCTCTCAGCCCGAAGCTCCACCACAGGCCCGAAGAGGGGCTGACGCACCCTGCAGGGTGTGGTGGGCAGGGATTCAGCAGAAAGACAGGGAAGCGGGTCTGCAGGTGAAGAAACTGGAAACCACAGATTGGAGAAGGGGGACTGTGGCGTCGGAAAACAAAATCCCAGCGGAATGAGGCATGAAGGATTACCTTCAAAGACACGAAGGACCATTCTGTGGACGGGGAATGAAGGTAGACATCTTTTGTGGCCTTAAGGGAAAAAACAGAGCCGACGGGGAGGTCAGAAGACTAGAGATCGCAGGGCGGATTGGGGGCAGGAGGAGAAGGGGACGACAGAGGATGAGACGGCTGGATGGCATCACCGACTCGAGGGACATGAGTCTGAGTGAACTCCGGGAGTTGGTGATAGACAGGGAGGCCTGGCGTGCCTCGATTCATGGGGTTGCAAAGAGTCAGACACGACTGAGCAACTGAACTGAACTGATCTGATAAGGCAGAGAGCTCTAACGCGGGACGTAAGGAGACTGTCCCTGGAAGCGATTCCAGGCTCCTCGGAGCTCCACTTGGCGCTGAGGCTGTGGAAGGGGCTCCAGGAGCGATGGCAGTGGGTGGGAGGGGTGTGCAGGCCCTTCCCTCCCTGGTCCCACCCCGGACGGTCCCCTGGCGTGCCCAGCTCTGGCAGCCAGACTGGCGGGCTCCTGTGGCCGCCCTGCTAGCCTGATGGGGGAAAACTCCCACCGTGGAACAGCACAGTCACAGGAAGCAGCAACTTCTGAGCAAAAGTGCCAGAATAATGTGTCTGTTCCGTGATCACGGATCTGACGGCAATCCCAGGCCAGACAGAAAAAAACAAAAACCTCCAGGAACAGTGTGGACTTCCTCCTCAATTTCCCCATGTGTCTGAATTCCTGGGCAAACAGGCAAATGGCGCCAGAGAGCTCGGGGCTGGGCAGAGGATGGAGGCTGACCTGCCGACCTCTTGACCTCTCAGAGGTCAGAGGCCAGACCTGAGTGCTTCCTTCAGAGCACATGGCTCACTCCCCAACCTCCTGCTCTTCAAGCCCAGGCGCCTTCCCAGCCACCAGCCCATGGGTTGACGTGTGACATCGGCTCTGATTTGCCCAGACTGTACGTTCCAACCGTCCTGGGATGACGGGACGTCCTCCATGAAGATCCTCCGATTACTCTGGTCCATCCTGATCTCTCTGTTCGGGTGTACTGCCATAGTATCTGTTCCATACAGTCTGTTCCAAGACAGCTCTGTCTTGGACTTCCTAAGCATCTAATGAACTGCCCCTCTCACATGTGTCTTAAGTCACTTCAGTCGCTTTGCGACCCTATGGACCATAGCCCGCCAGGCTCCTCTGTCCATTAGGGTTCTCCAGGCAAGAATACTGGAGTGGGCTGCTGTGCCCTGTCTCATGAAACTGGCTAAATTCTATCCTGAGTGATGAGAGCTTGGGGTGGAGGACAATAAGGCCACAAAATCCAGTCTGTGTTTGTGGGCTTGTGAAACCGCTGTGAGTCAAAGTCAGGGAGGGGAAGAAGGGCAAGACTAAGCCAGGGTAGGGANGTCACGTGTGGCAGGAACACCAGTGTTCCTGAGTTTTTTTTGAGCTGACTCACAGCAGACCATCCGAGTGAGCAGGCCTGAGGCAGCCACTGTCCAGGTTGTAGGGCAGGGGCTGCAGCAGCCCCTCCAAGGGGCCCCCGCTCAGACCCCCTGCTCAGGGCCCCAGGAAGTTTCCTGATTTTGGTGCCAGCGGCATGTCACTGGCCTTCCACCCTGCCAGAAGCTGGCCCTCACCGGGGAGGCGGTGGTGTGTCTGTCCCCTTCTGCACTTGTGAACTCTTCACCCTGAAGCCCTGGCAGGGACTGAGGAACATCTGATGCTTCTCAGTGGAGAATTCCTGCGATGGAGAAACAGGCGCATCCCCAAGCCACACACAGAGCTGCCCAGACTCCTCCACCCTGGGGACTTCGCTGGGAAATGGCCTTGGCGCTGCCAGGGAAGGCACACTAAGGCCGGGGCTCATTTAAAGATACAAGGCTGATAGACAGATGTTACAAGCGTTTTTTCCTCCAGCCCTCAGGCAAGAGGAAGGCTAAAAATGGCAGCTTGTGACTGGGAGCCCTACAAAGCTGAATGCAACAGTGAGAGGGGACCACACCAGGACCCACCGAGCTGGGGACCTGCCACCTGGGCTGCGGGGTCAGGAGATTCGCAAGTGGCTGCTCCTCCCCTGCAGCCAGCCAACCAAAGTCAGCTGGAGAGATGTGGTGAGTGCCAAACATTCCAGGGGTTGCAGACCCGGTTTCTTTGCTCCGTAGGTCAGGACCTGCCATTCTTTCAAACACCTGGGTCTGACCTCTTTCGGGCCTGAACAAACACAGGGGACCTGGGAAGAGCAGGTGGATTTGCTCAGCCTGTCCTCAAACAGAATGACTGAAACCTACCCCTCACATTTCCATGGGAGCCCATTCCATGCCCCTAACAAAACACACACACAAGACTCCCCAGTGGCGTGCACTCAGAGGACATCAGTTACTCACCGGGGAAAGCTATTTCTTCTGTTTATTTTGTCCTTCCAGGAATTAGAGCTGACTGAATCACGAAAGCACTAGATCTTGGTTTCTATTTTACCCAATCCATTAAATTCTAGTCCCTTGAGATGCTCTCAGAAAGAGGTTACATAGCTCAATCCATCTGGGAAACCCTGAATGTTCATGTAACATGCACAATCTATTATATTAAAGGCTCTGAAAAGTCCTGCGTTAAGAAACCTGTTTAACTCAGCGTTTTCTAAACATATTTCACTAGAGACCTTACCGTTCTGGTGCAGCTTGACAGACATAGCTCTCTGCAGAAAGAACTCTGTACTGGGGTTGAGGGGTGTGTGTGGGGGTGAGTGGGTGCAAGGCAAGGCCATCTCTCCCTGGGATTCCTGCAGTTGTTACTTCTGGCCAGGGTCCTATAATCATGGATCTCACCTCCAGCCTTATTCTCCTCCTGCCAATCCATCGACTCTTCTCTTTTTAAACACAAATCCTTGCACACCATTTCTGTTAGGAAAATCCTTACAGGTCTCCACTGCCTTTGTGTTCAGACTCCTGGGATGGCATGGTCCCAACCTTAATGATCACCCCTGCTCACATCTTCCAGCACTGTGGGCATATTCTGCTGCTTCCCAACCACTGTGGGCCCTTGCACTGTTTCATATCTTTACTCAGAGGCCTAGGAGACCTCCTTTTATCCTGGCCAACTCCTACTTAAACGGTGAGGCCCTCATGAAAGTGCATGTCTTTGAGGAAGCCTTCCCTGATCCAGCCATTTCCTTATCCGGGACAGCAGTCACTCTTCTGTGTCTGGGCTGCCTTGCTACACTGGGCACATCTGTTAGCATGCATCACACTACATCACAGTTACTTACAGAGATTTCTACTTTAATGATTAAAGGAATGTGTTGGGCAGAGGGTCCTCCTTGTGCCAGGAACTCTCCCGGGTATGACAGAAATAGTGAGTTCAGCAGACATGTCTAAGGGGCCCGCTGTGAAGCAGGGACTGTCTTCCCTGCTAGATGACCAAGGCAAGGTGACCAAGAATTTCAAGTTTGACGGGGACACGAGAAAGTAAAAAAAGCAGTGGCGACATTCTTTGACAAGGGCAATAATGAAGGTATGTGCTGGGTACGTGGGAAGCCTCAAAGGGAGCAGACAGCTGGGGGAGGCAGTGAGGGCTTCCGAGAGCAGGAGATCTGGAGGTGCGCCCGCCCTGGGGGCAGGGCAGAGGTTCCCGGGCAGACTGGGCAGGTGGGGTGGGGTGGGGAGGGCAAAGGGCACCTCAGGCAGAGGGAACAGCACTGTCGTGTGCAGTTCGCGGGGGTTGCGGGGGTGCTTCTTGGAGCTGAAGGATCTCACCAGAGCTGGAGCTCGGGAGGGGTGAGGATGGGGAGGCTTTGGGGGCGGCGTGGCTGGGTGGACTCTTGGGGCCGCCCTTTACACGACTGTGGAAAGAGCCTGGACCGTCTGGGGGCAGTGAGGCCCACTGAGGGGCTGCAGGCAGGAGACAGTGGCCGCTGTGTTAGGACATTCGAGCGGGTGTTGGATGGACAGCTGTGCGGTTCAGGTCACGGGGCTGGGCGGGGGTCTCGGGCAGAGCGTGTGTACGGGCACAGCTGCAGCTGGGGAGCCGCAGGGTGAGCCGGGGCCGGCAAGGTGGAAGGGGGCCTGCAGAGCAGCTGCCCCGGGAGCCTCTACTGATACAGCAGCCAGGAAGTGAGGGTAGCGGTGAAGCTCAGATGACCCATGCACTCTGCCAGAGCACGCTCAGTGGAGAGTTGGCGGGGGAGCCATTCTGCACGTTCAGGACGAGGCTTGGCTACAGACAAGGGCAGGGAGATGGCCGGTGGCGGGTGTGGGACGCAGGCACGGCCTTGGCTTTGATGAGAGGTCTGCGTATGGGACGGAGGGGCCAGCAAGGCGGGGAGACGCGAGGGGCAGTGACAGGGGTCGAGGGCCTGGGGAGATGGGAGGAGGCAGCAGCCAGAGTCCAGCTGAAGAGGGAAGAGGACACGGTTCCTCCTTCCGGGACCTCACAGCCTTGCGGAGGGACAGAGACGAAGCTCTCAGCCCGAAGCTCCACCACAGGCCCGAAGAGGGGCTGACGCACCCTGCAGGGTGTGGTGGGCAGGGATTCAGCAGAAAGACAGGGAAGCGGGTCTGCAGGTGAAGAAACTGGAAACCACAGATTGGAGAAGGGGGACTGTGGCGTCGGAAAACAAAATCCCAGCGGAATGAGGCATGAAGGATTACCTTCAAAGACACGAAGGACCATTCTGTGGACGGGGAATGAAGGTAGACATCTTTTGTGGCCTTAAGGGAAAAAACAGAGCCGACGGGGAGGTCAGAAGACTAGAGATCGCAGGGCGGATTGGGGGCAGGAGGAGAAGGGGACGACAGAGGATGAGACGGCTGGATGGCATCACCGACTCGAGGGACATGAGTCTGAGTGAACTCCGGGAGTTGGTGATAGACAGGGAGGCCTGGCGTGCCTCGATTCATGGGGTTGCAAAGAGTCAGACACGACTGAGCAACTGAACTGAACTGATCTGATAAGGCAGAGAGCTCTAACGCGGGACGTAAGGAGACTGTCCCTGGAAGCGATTCCAGGCTCCTCGGAGCTCCACTTGGCGCTGAGGCTGTGGAAGGGGCTCCAGGAGCGATGGCAGTGGGTGGGAGGGGTGTGCAGGCCCTTCCCTCCCTGGTCCCACCCCGGACGGTCCCCTGGCGTGCCCAGCTCTGGCAGCCAGACTGGCGGGCTCCTGTGGCCGCCCTGCTAGCCTGATGGGGGAAAACTCCCACCGTGGAACAGCACAGTCACAGGAAGCAGCAACTTCTGAGCAAAAGTGCCAGAATAATGTGTCTGTTCCGTGATCACGGATCTGACGGCAATCCCAGGCCAGACAGAAAAAAACAAAAACCTCCAGGAACAGTGTGGACTTCCTCCTCAATTTCCCCATGTGTCTGAATTCCTGGGCAAACAGGCAAATGGCGCCAGAGAGCTCGGGGCTGGGCAGAGGATGGAGGCTGACCTGCCGACCTCTTGACCTCTCAGAGGTCAGAGGCCAGACCTGAGTGCTTCCTTCAGAGCACATGGCTCACTCCCCAACCTCCTGCTCTTCAAGCCCAGGCGCCTTCCCAGCCACCAGCCCATGGGTTGACGTGTGACATCGGCTCTGATTTGCCCAGACTGTACGTTCCAACCGTCCTGGGATGACGGGACGTCCTCCATGAAGATCCTCCGATTACTCTGGTCCATCCTGATCTCTCTGTTCGGGTGTACTGCCATAGTATCTGTTCCATACAGTCTGTTCCAAGACAGCTCTGTCTTGGACTTCCTAAGCATCTAATGAACTGCCCCTCTCACATGTGTCTTAAGTCACTTCAGTCGCTTTGCGACCCTATGGACCATAGCCCGCCAGGCTCCTCTGTCCATTAGGGTTCTCCAGGCAAGAATACTGGAGTGGGCTGCTGTGCCCTGTCTCATGAAACTGGCTAAATTCTATCCTGAGTGATGAGAGCTTGGGGTGGAGGACAATAAGGCCACAAAATCCAGTCTGTGTTTGTGGGCTTGTGAAACCGCTGTGAGTCAAAGTCAGGGAGGGGAAGAAGGGCAAGACTAAGCCAGGGTAGGGAACAGCCTATCCAGGCAGGCCCAGGGCAGGGTCCCTTGAGGGCAGGGAAGGTGTCTCACTCCCCACGTGGGGTTCACTCCCCACGTGGCGCATGATTGCTGAAAACAGGAGCTGGAACTGACCGAACAAATCTGCTTGAGACATCTGAGTGAGAAGACCAAACACACCTGTGGCCGTTTGCCTGGGGCTCTGGGCTTGCCCCGCTCGGCCCTTGCAGGTGTTCAAACGGAAGTGTGGATGGTGCCTGCCAGAGAGCACTGCCCCTCCCAGGGTGCCCAGTCACACGCAGCCCACAGGACACCCCCGTCCCCAGGGGCCCGCTCTCCTCTTCTAGAGGCCGCTGTGGCCAAGAATCTTTGTATCACAATAGCTTAGTCCCGTTCCTTTACCCCAGGTAAGTCCACAGGCAGGAAAGGGCTTTCCAGTGAGTCTGGGAAAGCCGGCAGCAGAAACTGGAGAAAACTACCACTAAGTGTGGAGTCAGATGCATTTGGGGTGGGCCTAGATTCTTCCCTTTCTAGCTGGTCATTTTGGACAAGTTACTTAACTTTTCTGAATCTCAGTTTCTTTATCTCTCAAGGTTGCTGTGATAATTAAAAGTCAAGCACCCAGTACAGAGAAGATTCTTTAGAACAGTGAGTTGCTATCTCTTTCCTACAAAGAAAGTCATAACTTTTAACTCCATCTAAATGTCCCAGGCGTTTTATCACCGTATTCTCCCATCAACCTCAACCGACACTGCAGGCGGAGCCATTAGCTAGGCGGATGTTAAATCTACACAAACTCAGCAATAATTATTTAAGCATATTTCTATTTTTCCCCAGTCAATGAAAAACTTCTCAAGAGACAAAGGATTAATTTCCAAAATATACAAGCAGCTCATATGACTCAATACCAGAAAAACAAGCAACCCAATCAAAAAGTGGGAAAAAGACCCAAACAGACATTTCTCCAAAGAAGACCTACAGATGGTTAACAAACACATGAAAAGATGCTCAGCATTGCTCATTAGTAGAGAAATGCAAATCAAAACTACAATGAGGTATCACCTCACACCAGTCAGAATGGCCCTCATCAAAAAGTCTACAAACAATCAATGCTGGAGAGGGTGTGGAAAAAGGAAACCTTTGCACTGTTGATGAGAATGTAATTTGATAGAGCCACTATGGAAGATGGTATGGAGAGTCCTTAAAAAACTAGGAATAAAACCACCATATGACCCAGCAATCCCACTCCTAGGCATATACCCTGAGGAAACCAAAATTGAAAGAGACAACTCTATCCCATTGTTCACTGCAGCACTATTTATATTAGCTAAACCTGGAAGCAACCTAGATATCCATTGACAGATGAATGGCTAAAGAAGTTGTGGTACATATACACAATGGAATATTACTCAGCCATAAAAAGGAACACATTTGACTCAGTTCTAATGAGGTGAATGGATGAACCTAGAACCTATTTATATAGAGTGAAGTGAGTCAGAAAGAGAAAGATAATACCGTATTCTAACACATATATGTGGAATCTACAAAAATAGTATTGAAGAATTTACTTACAGGGCAACAATGGAGAAACAGACATAGAGAATAGACTTATAAACATGAGGAGAAGGGAGAGGAGGGTGAGATGTATGGAAAGAGTAATATGGAAACTTATGTTACCATATGTAAAATAGAGAGCCAACAGGAATTTGCTGTATGGCTCAGGAAACTCAAACAGGGGGTATCAACAGAGGGGGGTGGGGTGGGAGGGAGATGGGAAGGAGCTTCAAAAGGGATGGGATATATGTATACCTATGGCTGTTGAGGTTTGACAGAAAATAGCAAAATTCTATAAAGCANTAGCCAACGGGAATTTGCTGTCTGGCTCAGGAAACTCAAACAGGGGCTCTGTATCAACTTAGAGGGGTGGGGTGGGAGGGAGATGGGAAGGAGCTTCAAAAGGGATGGGATATATGTATACCTATGGCTGTTGAGGTTTGACAGAAAATAGCAAAATTCTATAAAGCAATTATCCCTCAATAAAAAATAAATTAACTTAAACTCCTTGAGAGCAAAGTGTATTTCTGACTTACTGCTATGGTCAATAAATACCTGTCTATTGAATAAATTAATGTATGGGCAAATATATGAATAAATGGATAAAAGAGTAGTTGAATGCTGCCTTGAACTATTTTCTGATTATTTTCTGTGTCCATATTACAGTCTCAAGGGAGAACTGAACTCTAGGCAGGTCATTTCTTTGTACTGGCCACACTCTGGGACACAGTGAAGACATGACAAAAACAGGCTAAATGGGAACCTGGAAGAGACTTCACGGTTGATGTGAATGAGAGCAAGCAATTAGTAAGCTTCCCTTCATTTCCCACTTTTATTTTTTATCATTATCTGACTGTGGGGAGAGAATTTTCTTTCTGGGTCTCAGTTTCTCCACCTATAAAGTGATGAAGTTGGATCAGAGAAGGTTGTTTCTTGCTCAGGTATTCTAAGACTGTGAGATTACAGTCCTAGGGAGGGCCAGGTGGGAAGATAAGACACAGATGGCACTGCAAAAGGCATCCCTAAATTCAGTGTGTGTGAAAACACTGAGCAGTGACTGTCTCAGCTAAGAGGGACTCAGTGAGTGAAAGCTCCTTGAAACATTACAATCAGGATTTAGAGCTAACTTTCATGCTCTTTACAACCTTTCAAAACAAAACCTTGAAACTTTGTAGCCTGGATGCCCTAAGCTGAGGGTTTTTCCTTTGTATTGTTCAAAACCACCAGAAGCTTGGAGCCAGAGGCTCACTTTTTCCCCTGGGGCCCAACAGCACTGGCTGGGTTTGCAGCTTGTAGGGAGGCCTGCAGGGGACATCAGTCCTGGTGAAGGATGGGGCAACTGGTCCACTAGGAGGAAGAACTGAGAAATGCCACCCAAGACCCAGATGCTGGGGAATTTTCCCCACCATCAAAAAAGAAAATGATAACTGGTGTACTAGAAGTGGTATAATTATATTGCAATATAGTAATGTATCAAGTCAACAGGCTGTATGCCTTAAACTCATACAATGTTACATGCCAATTCTATTTCAATAAAAAGAGAAAATAAACAAGTAGGCCCTCCCTTGCTGAGGGTGGCTAGAGAGTTTGGAGAATGGGAGCTGATGGCCGATGCCTCCATCGCCTCCCTGATGTAGAAGATGGGAGGGTTATTAACGCTGCCTTAGAACAAGGTGGAGAGAGGAGACACGGATATGTGAAGCACTGATAGACTGGTTTCCACAGACCTTCCTCCCCTTTGTCCTCCTTGCCTGCTGCGTCAAGGAGGTGTCTGGAGTAGGTTGGACAGAAGAAGGCGCAGAGATTCTCCAAGTCAGAGAGTAGGTTCTGGAGTCAGACCACCTGGCTTCACAGCTTGGCTTCACCACTGTTAGAGGTGTGACCTTGGACAAGATCCTGAACGGCTCTGTATCCCAGTTTCTCTGTCTGTAAAGGGTGCCCTCATTCAATAAATGTTTATTGAGAGTCCATGCTGTAACTAGGCATCGGTCCGAGTGCTTGAGATACAGCGGTGAACCTAAGAGACAAGGATCTCTCCCTGGAACTTATATTTTAGTGGGACAGGACAAAAACTGTATCTACTTTCTAGGATTATTTTGAGTATTACATGACTTGATGTACGTGAATGACTTTATTGACCGCAGAAGCCTAGATCAGACTAATACTCACTTTACCAGAAGGTGAAGCCTGGGATGCTTGCTTGCTTCTTTGCTTCTTTAGTTTTTAAAAAATGCAAGGAACTATCTTTGAGAAAGAATTGCTGCTTAACTCATTATTTTAAAAGAAATCCATTGCTTTCCCTAATTTCGAAAGAAATGCCTGCACACAATCAAACATCATAGAAATGACTGACAGCGAAAATCCTGGCAACCACATGCACTGACTGTAGTCACTGTTTATGGCCTGATGCATGTACGTGCAGATTTTTTTTTTTCCTTTATGTAACTTACCTTTTTTTAAAAAAAAAAAATTATTTACTTCTGGCTGTGCTGACTTTGTGTTGCTACGGGCAGGCTTTCTCTAGCTGTGGCAAGCAGGGGCTAGTTGCAATGTGTGGACCTGTGGCGCTGGCCTCTCTGGTGGGGCACAGGCTCTCGGGCTTCAGCAGTTGTGGAACATGGCTCAGGGGTTGCAGCTCTTCGCATCCAGAGCGCGGGCTCGTTACTTGGGGCAAATGGGCTCAGCCGCCCTGAGGCATGTGGGGTCTTCCCGGACCAGAGACTGAACCGGTGTTCCCTGCATTGCAAGGCTGATTCCTGATCACCGAACTACCAGAGCAGACCCCATCACTTATCTTGACAGAAGCATTTGTTTTCAAGATTATCCCTTCCCCCATTTCATTAGGCTCAAACACATTAAAAATCAATGTGCTTGAGCCTAATAAAATGAATGCAGCAGGCAACCCACTCCAGTGTTCTTGCCTGGAGAATCCCAGGGATGGGGGAGCCTGGGGGGCTGCCATCTATGGGGTTGCACAGAGGCGGACATGACTGAAGCGACTTAGCAGCAGCAGCAGCAGCACAGTAAGAAGAGACTGCATGATATGCGTGTGTGAATGCGTGAGACATGGAGAAGGAGACACGAAGACAAAATGAGAGCAAATGTGCCACAGATATGGGGCTGCCTAGAACTGCAACATCCTCTCTGGCATGCAATGGTGGGGCTCAGATGTGGGCGCCCCAGTCTTCTCTATTCTTTCTTTCCCTTGAGAGAAAGGCTCTTTTCATCAACGGCAGCTCAGGAAAAAAAAGTCTTTCCTGAGTAGAACACCTGGTTTCCCAACTCTTTTTGGATCGCCAGCAGTAGGAAAGAAGGGTCTCTGAAATGCCCGCAGGCAGTGATTTTTAAAGATTTGGTTTTTCTGATGGTGTCTTGAGCTAACACAAGTGCACTCTGCTGAATTTCTGACTCTGTTGTTCCTTTTCAGAAGTTTGAGCTGTTTCTTTTTCACATCTGCTTGCCATTTTTTAAAGTACTGTGTCCTTTCCCTATTACTTCATTCTTGTAAAGCATATCTCGTTGTTACATCTCAGTGTAACCACTTTACAGCCTCTCCAAATGTTCCTCTTCTTGGGGTTCTAATTCTTCCATTAGTTTCTGATCTTCCCACATGGTGGCTTGTTTCTGTGTGCCTTATTGTGAATCACGAATTTACTTCATTACAGAATTGTTTTTTCCTTCAAGGAATTCCACACGGCATGGGTGGTGGGCGTGTCACTACAGAGAAATTTGTTTTCCCTCTACCAGGGCATTCAGCCATGTCACTGGTAGCGGACACTTTCATACCCATTTCTTAATTTGGGAATTTCTATATCATGTGGATATTATAATTGTGGACTCTCAAGTCCACATGTGGTGAGACTCAGTGTTTGCTTTCTTCCAAAAGACATTCCTCTCCTCCCTACTCTACCCTGACGGCTAGCTCCTTGTTATCCCCCTGGGGTTGGTGAACAGATCCTATTTCTTCTTCATGGACGGTCCAACCATTCAAAACTTGCAGTTTCCTGCATCTCAGTTCCAATGTTCTGCCTTGTATAGGCCTCAGTACTTGACCCCACCTGGGTGTGTGGACCCATCTTCAGGTTTGAATGAGAAGAAAACAGCCATGAAAATGGACGGATTTTCAAGGCTACGGAAACAGCAAGCATGAAGGCTCTGCAGCTGTAACAGACATGACCTGTGGAAGGAGGAGCAGGAGGGTTGGTGTGCCCGCAGTTGAGGGAGGAAGGGAGGGTGGAGGGGGACGACGTCATCAAAGGCTTCCTTCCAGCTCCAAGAGCAAAACACAAGGGATGCTGTACGTGTGGTCCCTGAAAAGTCAGTATCAGTGGGCTGACCTTAAATTCAGTGATTTTCTATCCTTGGGCAAGTTTCTGGTTCTCATTTCTGTACTGAGAAATGTGTCCCACAAGAACATTTCATTTCTGCATAGGGCAAAGCTCTCAGAATGGTGGGTCTGTAAGGCCCACCCCTTAGAAAGGTAATCCCTAAGAAAAGCAATGCCAAAGAATGCTCAAACTACCACACAATTGCACTCATCTCACACGCTAGTAANTCACTCCCCACCTACTGCATCCACGGCAACATCTGCTTCAGCTTATTAGAAAGTTAAAACAAGCAAGTGTCAACAACCCCTCATCTTTTCCTCTGAAGGACACATTCCTCTTGGCTGACGCACATCCCTGCCCAAGGGTTTACCCCGGGACTGTGGGAGTGTGTCTGTGAGACTGTAAACTGATTTGAATGATAATTTAAGGAGCCTCTTACATCCTAGTTTATTTAACCTTCTCACACGAACAGCAAGGCTTCTCTGTGGGGAATCACGGAATGACGACTGACTTCACTAGATAAGGAGGGAGCCCTGGAAACAGGAAGCCAAAGAAACGTGCTCTCAAAGCCAAACGCATCCCCGTGTGTCATCCACAAGTAACTGCAGAAAGCAGTCTGACCTTGGAGGCAGCACACTCGGGGTCAGCTTGCTCTCCTGGCAGCTGCTGTGTGACCTGGGACAGGTTCCTTGACTTCTCGAAGCCCTCAGATCTCTCGTCTGCTACCCTGCCGGCCACACGGGGATCTTCAGAGGTCTGAATGGGCACCGGGGTGGGGAGGCTTCTTAGAGGACAACTGATGCTTCACTTCCTTCTACGACAGCACCACCCAGATGCCACACAGCCCGAGCTTCAAATTGTTCTCACAGGGCGTCCAGTGCACCGCGGGTTAGCTCAGATCTATTCTGAGCTGAAAACTCCCTCCTTTAACATTCTGTCAACTGGTTCTTCTCCGGGTGAAACAAGAGAAGAAATATACAGAAGCAAGCCCCGTCCCTCCTCTGTAGGAACACCTTGCAGGTTTCTGGAGGGAGTTCCGGACCCCTGTGACCCGTCAGTCCTTACACCTTCTCCCCACCAGGCCGAGCCTTTGCTCCTGTTGTGGTTATTGGAGAACAATAACCGTGATACCTGCTGTGGTCATTGTTTTCCAAAGGCACGTTAGGCAATTTACGATACTTTACGACCCTCGAGGTATCTTGTCTGGAACCGAATGTGGTATTCAGGATGATCTAAATGGGGGAGAATTAGGCGAGACATTCACTTCTTTTGTTCTAGATGATTCTCCCCTGCCCATGTGAAGTGCAAGTTGCTCAGTCGTGTCAGACTCTTTGAGACCCCATGGACTAGACAGTCCATGGAGTTCTCCAGGCCAGAATACTGGAGTGGGAAGCCATTCCCTTCTCCAGGGGATCTTCCNCACTTCTTTTGTTCTAGATGATTCTCCCCTGCCCATGTGAAGTGCAAGTTGCTCAGTCGTGTCAGACTCTTTGAGACCCCATGGACTAGACAGTCCATGGAGTTCTCCAGGCCAGAATACTGGAGTGGGAAGCCATTCCCTTCTCCAGGGGATCTTCCCAACCCAGGGATAGAACCCAGGTTCCTATGTTGCAGGAATGGGCTGTTTCAGTGGTCCCATCTCAACAGCAATACTTCCTTCACAATCCCAGCTTTGAACTCTTGACTTTCTGATTATTTCTTCCCTTTCCTGCTTATTCCACCTGGTACCCAACTCAGTAATTCTCAGGCCTCACCAGGACCTACTGTCCATGGGCCGTCCCACTTTCTCAGCCCTCCTCTCTACCAGACCCTCATCTGTCCCTTCTTCCCTGCCCGAGACCTCATGACACTTCATTGCAATCATCCCCTTGAGGACACTCTCCAGCCCCTTCCTTCTCTTTCTCTCGCTTGCCTGGCAAAATCTCAACCCTGATTAAATCCTTCTCTCTGTGTCTTCCCGCCCTGTATTCAGATAGTAGAAACCGGCTAGAGAAAGTCATGAGTAAGTTAAACTCATGACCTAAGTTAAATTCATGGCCAGTAACCTTAAAGCGGTCTGCAGAACCACCCAGCAACCATTCTCTGGCTCTGAGTTGGGACATTCCAGGTCCTGCCTCCTATGCCTCAAACCTGCACCCCTTCAGTCCCCATCTTCACTCTCAGCTGATGCCCCTGTCATCCAGGAGAGCTGCCATGGACTCCCCCCACATCTACCCACCTGCCAGAATCTGTGCCCGGTGCACGGCCTTCCCTCTGTGTGGATGGGTTCTGTGCTTCCATTTCAGATGAAGCGCCCAGGTGGACACTGGACTCTCATCCCCTGGCTTACTTGGCCCATCCACCCCCGTACTCCACACTCTGCTATCAACCTCATATTTTCCATAGAATCATCCCCACTTCATATAACTTCACTATTACTTTCCTGCATCTTAAAAAATGAAACCAGGGACTGCCCTTGTGGTCCAGTGGTTAAGAATCCACCTGCCAATGCAGGGCACGGGGGTTCAGTCCCTGGCCCAGGAGGATCCCACCTGCCGCAGAGCAACCAAGTCAGTGCGTCATAGCTGCTGAAGCTCAGGTGTCTAGAGCCAGTCCTTGGCAACACGAGAAGCCACCGCCGTCAGAAGTTCGCGTACCGCAAGGGACAGTGGCCCCTCCTCGCCGCAATTGGAGAAAGCCCCTGCCCAGCAACTAAGACTCAGCACAGCCCCAAATAAAATAAGCAAATAATTAAAAAAATAAAGACAAAAACCACAGCAACAATAAAACGCTTTCTTCCTATCTCTGGATAAGAAATCCAGGTAATCAGGCTTTAAAGTCTGGTAGCCTGCCCAAGGTCACAGACCTGGAAGTGGTGAGGTGAGTGTGTCCACCCCCAAAGCCCACCCAGACGAGATGTCCTGGGCTGCAGAGGCCAGCCCAGCTCTCTCTCCAGCCAGTCACTGAACTCAGACAACGAAGTCCATTGTCAAGGATGTGCAGACCAGCTCTGCCCTCCCCGGGCACTCCTGTGGTGACAAGCAAGGCTGGAGAGTTTCAGTGAGAAGGGACTTCTGGATCTGTGGGGACCAGCTGAGCTGCTGAGACTGTCTTGACTGACGGGCCTGTCAGACTCGGTGTGGGAGGACACGGGCTGTTTCCAGAACAGCCGGTGTGCCAACCTAGCAGCATGCCAGTCCCTGTAGGGAGAGTGGGTGGCAATGATGGCAGACAGATGGGGCAGGCTGGGGCGAGGGGCAGGAGCTGCCAGCGTGGTGCACCCTTGTGCAGAGATGACACCTTGTAAATTTCGCAGGCCCGCCCGTGTGGCCTGCAGTGGCGGCTCATTAACACCGCCTGGTCCTTGGAGGCGGAAAATGACAGCTAACAAGGCCAGCTGCCTTGCAGACCATTCCATCAGAAGGACACACTTCTCTCCCCCAACACTAAGAACATCTCTATTTCTGCCAGGAACCCAGAGCAGCTGGCCCAGGGGGGTTTTCCTCCCGGGACATCAGATACTTAACCGCCCCCCAATCACAGGGAGGGGTGACCTCCTCTCCCTTCTCGGCTCCCCAAGACTCTCTGAGAGAGCGAGCCCATTTGGCTTTGAGATTTCCAAGGACATGGGGTCAAGTTGGAATTTTGGGGCCATCTGGAAAAGCACGCGTCTCTGCCAAACCCTGTGTTGACTTAGTCATCCTGTCTCTTAACGATCCTCTTCCACAAGGGGCGGGCTGACCCACTTACTTGTCTGTCACAGCCTGCATGAACTCATCCAGAAGGTCGTCATACTCCTGCCCTCGGATGCGCCGGTGCTTCAGGCCGATGTACAGGGGGTCCCTGAGCAGCTCCTGCAACAGACAGCATCTGTCTCGTGAAGTATCCTGGGTTGGCAAGAAGGGGGCAGTGAGGAGGGCTGGGGGGCACCTGTCCCCCACTCCCGCTCCCAAGGTGCTGCCTGGAAGGGTCTGGAGGTGAAGCCACTGACGCAGCGTGGACCTCTGGGCAGGGGGTCTGGAGTTTAGGAACCAAGGATGCTGGAACTAGCAAGACTCTCTGATACAGTCTTCCAACCTCTGGCTGTGGCTCTGGGTTCATCCCAGGGCTTCTCAGCAGTAATGCCATGGACACTTTGGCCTAGACAATTCTTTGATGTGAAGGTGAACCTGCATGTTGTAGAATACTTAGCATAGCAGTGTCTTCAGGTTCTCCCCACTTGAAGGGAGTAGCACCACCCCCCCAGGGTGTGACAATAAAATAAACGTCTCTAGACACCACCAAATGTCTCCCCAAAGGAAATTTCCTAAAGGAGATCAGTCCTGGGTGTTCATTGGAGGGACTGATGCTGAAGCTGAAACGCCAATACTTTGGCCACCTGCTGCGAAGAGCTGACTCATTGGAAAAGACCCTGATGCTGGGAAAGATTGAAGGTGGGAGGAGAAGGGGACGACAGAGGATGAGATGGCTGGATGGCATCACCAACTCAATGGACGTGAGTCTGAGTGAACTCCAGGAGTTGCTGATGGACAGGGAGGCCTGGCGTGCTGCAGCCCATGGAATCGCAAAGAGTTGGACATGACTGAGCTACTGAACTGAATGAACTGAAATGTCTCCCTAGGGGACAAAAATTGACCCCGTTAAGAACTGCCACAGGTAACATCTGTATCGAGGTACTGAGTCTCAGCCAAAGTCACTGATCTGGACTCAAATTAGGAAACCTTCCCTTCCTCCCTCCTGTCCTTCCCGTGAACACTTACTGGAAGCGTCATGTACCTGGCACTGTGCCAGGCCCTGGGGACACAAGGAGAGACTGATACAGCCAGCATTTTCCATTCAGGAAAGAAGCCTGCCGTAAGCAGCCCCATCTCCTGTGTATGCACTGGTCTGATGGCTCCTCCCGCCCCTCCTGTACCCCTCATACACATACCTACACAGAAGCTCCGGGCTTATCCTTGCACGACACATTTCCTGACACTTTACTGACCCTCTACTGGCCTGCTGCCCTTAGGGCTCTCAGGGGCTTTGTGGGTAAGAGATGGTCTCTGCCTTCAAGGTGCTTAGTCTATGGCAAGTTGGCTGATGAGTCTGTAAACTCGACTACAGAGAAAGAGACATTCCTTCAGCACAAAGTATGGTTCACGGTAGCAGAGAAGGAGCGGAGTAGTTTCCACCAGGGACAGGTGGGGATGGTGGCATGGAAGGAATGGTCAGCATTTAAAGATGAGCAGAGTAGGGGAAAGGACTTGGGGGAGGGGTGGTTAGGGAGTCTGGGATGGGCATGTGCACACTGCTGAATTCAGAATGGATAGCCAACAAAGACCTCCTGTAGAGCATATGGGACTCTGCCCAGTGCCAAGTGGCAGCCTGGATGGGAGGGGAGTTTAGGGGAGAATGGATATATGTATATGGATATATGAGGCTCTTTACTGTTCACCTGAAGCTATCACAACATTGTTAATCAGCTATATCCCAATACAAAATAAAAAGCTTAAAAACAATGACAGATTTTGCCAGGTGGGCTGGGCCCTCCAGGCTGAGAGGTCAACACAAAGAAAGACTGAGAGCTGGAGGTAAAAGCAGGAAAAAGCACCTGGTGAAGAAACAGNGCCTTCCACACCCAGGAGGGAGAGGTGATGCGGGGGCCAAAAGCCACAGGTGGGGGGAAGCAGACACTTTGAGTAGCTGTGCCCCTTGAGTCATTAAAATGGCCCATTAGGTGACAATGCTGAAACTCGGACAGCTAGACCAGTCCACCCACGCCTGGCTCTCACTTATCTCCCGCAGCCTCGCAGAGTGCCTGACACCTACTAAACACTTCATAAACTTAAAAAAAAATAAGTAAAGAGAAAGTGCTGACAACATAATTCTCACTGAAGAAATCAGAGCAAAATTAGGGGCACGGTGTGATGACAACTTGGCAACAAGGACATCCATGTACACGCACAAGGGCACGTGGTATGGGGGCACAGATGTGGCACAGCGGGAGGAAGGCCGCTTCCTTCTTCCTTTAGAATTCTGAATAACGCGTTAAAGTTACTTTAGGGATACAAACTCTAAACGTCAAGAAGTGCCTTTTCCTCATAAAGCGAGCGGAACCTGGGCAGGTGGCGTGGGGAGAAGGACACAAGTGGTTAGGCCCCCTGCTGCCGAGGCAGGAGGTAGACGGGCCCCTGGGCTGGACACCTGGGGTCTGTCCAGTGCAGGGAAACTGAAGCTTTGTTCTCACCCAGACACTCCAGGGACGAAGCGAGCTGCAGGAGCTGAGCTCTGCTGAAGTGAAGAGGGAAGGTGACCACTCGGGTGACCACTCCTGAGCTCAGGAAAACTTCCCTGTCTGCACGTGCTCAGGAAGGCTCCTCGGGGGTCACCAAGGGAGGGGATGCCAGCCCATAATAAGTGTGGACATACCCCCACAGGCCTCTGTGGTGGAGTCCATCTTAACAAACAGTTGTACTCATATCTTGGAAGAGTCCTAGGACAAGTCCCATGTGAAAAAAGAAACAAAATAATTTGCCAGATGTAAACAAAGGCCTTAAAGGACCGTCCTGTGTAAGTGATTTAAGTCACCTCTCTACTGCACGCCTCATTCAGGATTCCTACACTCCTCTCCAGGTGTATCTCTGCCTGTCTTCTGACTTATTGTACTCCTCCTCATTAGACAGGGCTTCCCCAGTGACTCAGTGGAGAAGAATCCACCTGCAATGCAGGAGCCGCAAGAGACTTGGGGTCAATCCCTGGGTAGGGAAGATCCCCTGGAGGAGGGCATGGCACCCCACTCCAGTATTCTTGCCTGGAGAATCCCATGGACAGAGGAGCCTGGCATGCCCCTCATTACAGAGGATGCCTATTCCCTTTGTCTCCAGGTGTGTATTTGTGCCTTGCTTCTGTCTTAAATATTAATAAACAAACTGTTTCTCCTTGAACTTTGTACCTGTTATGACAGTTTTTGCCTCCTTGAAACATTCTTGCTTTCAGATGAGGAAAAGAACCAGGGGACTTTGCTTCTAGCCTCTAGCCCCTGGTGGTCTGGTGGTTGGGACTCAACTGGTTTTCATCCAGATTACCTAGGGTCAGTTCCTGGCCAGGGAACTAAGATCTCTCTTTAGGACCACTCACTGCTCTGCCTCCAAGATCTCTGCCGTTTCTAGCAGATCTTAGGGAAATTCATCTCTCTGGGTCTCAGTTTCCTCAGCTGTAAAAAGTGGGTAATAACTGATGCTCCACCCATAGGGTTACTGTCAGGCTTAAACAGGGCCCTGGTTACTCCTACTTTCCACCACCTTTTCTGATGGGTTTGTTATAGGTTGTAGTAGTGCCGTTGTTCAGTCATGTCCATCTCTTTGCCACTCCATGGACTGTAGCCCGCCAGGCTCCTCTGTCCATGGAGTTCTCCAGGCAAGAACACTGGAGTGGGTTGCCATGCCCTCCTCAGGGAATCTTTCCGGCCCAGGGATTGAATCCAGGTCTCCTGCATTGCAGGTGGATTCTTTACTATCTGAGCCACTGGCGAAGACCCTGGTAGTTACAAGTTGAGGCCCACTCTAAACTTTAGCACATCACTGCTGGGTGCTGGACCTTTAACGATAAAGGATGTCAGACACCTGCTAAAGNCAGGGAATCTTTCCGGCCCAGGGATTGAATCCAGGTCTCCTGCATTGCAGGTGGATTCTTTACTATCTGAGCCACTGGCGAAGACCCTGGTAGTTACAAGTTGAGGCCCACTCTAAACTTTAGCACATCACTGCTGGGTGCTGGACCTTTAACGATAAAGGATGTCAGACACCTGCTAAAGGCAGCCAACACCCTTCTAAGGGATGCAATGGCCTCAGAATCAACCTCAAGCCATTCCATTTCTTGTCTAGGAACAGCTTTTAGGAGAGAGAGAGAGAGGGAAAGGTCTTGATTAAATCCAGTTGGAATACAGCAGGAGGTGACGGGTGGGAATAATAACACAGAGTTTGCTCTCCTCATCCACATTTACATGGCTTCCGCGCATGTTCTCTGTGGTCGAGGGACAATCTCAGCAAAACCCAGGCATCTGGTTGGGCAGGGGAAACCACAGCACGGGGAAGACCTTAAAGACTGTTCTTGAGCAATGATAAGACGTGTCCCACTGCCCAGCCGCCCTGTTCCTAGGCTGGTGGGGAGGCATATGCAGAGTGCTTTGGGTGTAACCTTCTGGTCCAGGCTCCAGTTTCACTGGCAGGGCTGGAGTCTGGAGGGATACAGGGACTCCCCTGGCTGTCAGGGCTGGGGGTCCGGGCCCGTGTTCCCAGGCCAGCCCTTTAGCTGCCGGCTTGTCCACCGCCAGCCCCTCCCACCCCCATGGGATCCCAGCCTGAAGCCAGGTCTGTCTGCGTCTCCCTCACTTGACTGCATCTGGGGATGAAACCTAAATAAGCATCATTTCTCACTAGGGGCTACAGTGAGTATTCTTGTTTAGAAATGAGGGTGGTGTCCAGAGGGGAAGGAGACCCTGGAAAGAGCCATGACAAGTTTTCCTGAGAAAGATCACACAGGATACCAACAGTATAAGCTTTTCTGACAATGACCATTCCCTTTGCCTCAATATTTCTGCTTGTAGGAGTTTATTCTTGGGAAATCAAGGACAGGGAGACTGACCTGCAAAAATCGGGACAAAAGCACAGTTATATTTCCAAGAAGACAGAAACAACCTGAGTGTCCAAGAGGGGAGAGTTTCTTATGNCTTTTCTGACAATGACCATTCCCTTTGCCTCAATATTTCTGCTTGTAGGAGTTTATTCTTGGGAAATCAAGGACAGGGAGACTGACCTGCAAAAATCGGGACAAAAGCACAGTTATATTTCCAAGAAGACAGAAACAACCTGAGTGTCCAAGAGGGGAGAGTTTCTTATGTGCACTGCGATACACTAGGCAGCCATGTAAATGACACTGTGGAAGAATGGCTGGGAGAAAACTCCTGATACACCTTACCTTTAAAAAAGCAGGAAACAAAACTGCATATGCAATATAAACTTACTTTGTTTCTTCTCTCGAGAAAATCAGATTTCTGAGTCTCAATAGCAAATCAGCTAGATGAGATTTCATGTAAATCATCACGTATTTAATTTGGCTTTTATACAAGCTAAATTTGGTGGGGGCAAGGCTGGAAAGAAATATTCCAAATTGCAAACAATGATTATTACTGGATGTGTGACTAATATTTTATTTTTAATACTTCTCTGGATTTTTCTCAGATGGACATGCACTGATTTTAAATCCAGAGATATCACTAAGAAGGAGCTCTTTCATGTTTTCTGACACAAAGACACAGAGCTGTGAATTGCAGAGAGCATGAAGAACGTGACCCAGGGTGGTGGTACCCAGAGCAGACGAACTCCTGGCTGGGGTTTGAGCTCCTTAAACTATAAATGTCCCAGAAGCCTGCAGGGGCTCCCAGCCACAGTTTGGGTCAGTTTCTCCCCATTTTGCAGGACACTCCTGTGCCTGATCCAGGCATTTCAGCCTTTGGTCTCAGTGCTTCGAGTTTTAATCCTTTTACAGAAGTAGTAGTTGTTGTTTATTCAGTAAGTCATGTCCGACTCTTTGTGACCCCAGGGACTGTAGCCGGTCAGGCTCCTCTGTCAGTGGGATTTCCCAGCCAAGAATACTGGAATGGGTTACTATTTCCTTCTCCAGGGGATCTTCCCTACCTGGGGACACAACCTGTGTCTCCTGCATTGGCAGGCAGATTCTTTATCACTGAGCCAGCAGGAAAGTTCTTCACAGAGGTAGTTCACCTCTAAAATGCTGAAAAATTGCTCAGCAGCCACTTCCACCTCAGTGGCTTTCTTCATTAATAGATCAGAGAGAGAGAGAGAGAGAGAGGCCACCAGGGTAATGGAAACTGCCCAGGGTCACAGAACAAGGGAGCACAGAAAGCCTGTGGAGGGGCACCTTGGCAGGAGGGAGGGGAGCAAGAAGACCCAGAAGAGGCTGGGGGAGGACAGTGGGGCTGGGAGGGTGGAGTGGGCAGCCAGGATGGAGAGAGGTCTTTGAGTCACCGCTGCGTAGGCGAAGGGTCCTGGCAAAGAGGACCCCAGGAAGAAACAGCCCTCTTGTAGGGAAAAACCAATTCTGTGTCCATGTTGTAACTGTTTCTTTGACTTGCCTTCCTTTGCTTTTGTTATCATTTTTTTTAAATGTGAAAAATAGAATGGCCTGCTTCAGAGAATCCTGCCCCTCTGCCTGACTGCTAAACTAAAATGCCTTTGTTCAGGACCCTGCCCACCTGTGGACAGCTGGAAGGAAGAAATGAACGCATCCCCTGCCTGAGGCTTGCCCTCCTAGGAGATATTTGCAAGACTAATGGCCTTTTTACTTTGCTTCCTCACTTCCCCTGTCTCTGAACTACAGAAGAACCTGGCATCCAGCCCCTGTAAGATGGCTATTTTGAGACATTAGTCTCTCATCTAAATAAATAAATAAAGTTGCATTCCTTGCCTCAGCACCCCATCACTTGGGGTTACTGACCTGCTGTGCAGAACAGCCTGATGCTGCATAGACAGATCACTGCACAAAGGTGCTCCCCACCCCAGCCCAGCTGCTACCCTCCAGCTCCCGGCCAGGGCAGCACATTACCTCGTTGTTGGTGCCCACATCCAGCAGCACAGGGAGGCACTGCCGCGGGTTGACGCCTCCGCACGCTGTGTACAGAGCCAGCTTGCCCACTGGGATGCCCATGCCATAGCAGCCCAGGTCTCCCAGGCCCAGAATGCGTTCCCCATCAGTCACCACCACCGCCTGGAAGGAAACGCAGGACATCTGTACAGAGCGCCTGTTTGTACAGCATGTTGGGCCTGACAGTGATGCTTACTGTGGGAATGGCAGGGATGTGTGTGCTCAGACACTCAGTCGCGTCCGACTCTTTGCGACCCATGGACTGTAGCCCTCCAGGCTCCTCTGTCTATGGGGCAGGGATAGAGTAGGATAATCAAATAGCTTAGAAACCCCATTAGGGAGGGAACTTTAGGGGGCTTTGAGAGACCACAATAAGACTAATGACCACTCAAGAAAATAATGAGAAAATTCTGAAGCACTGTGGGCTTGCTTCAGTCACAGAGCAAAAGAAGCCCCTTAGCATCAAAGCCAGATTGGATGCTGAACAATAAAATCAGGACAACTTGCTCAGCAANATTAGGGAGGGAACTTTAGGGGGCTTTGAGAGACCACAATAAGACTAATGACCACTCAAGAAAATAATGAGAAAATTCTGAAGCACTGTGGGCTTGCTTCAGTCACAGAGCAAAAGAAGCCCCTTAGCATCAAAGCCAGATTGGATGCTGAACAATAAAATCAGGACAACTTGCTCAGCAAGTTAAACTATGCAACAGAAGCACGGGACAAGCCCCCAAACAAAACAATGGAGGCCTGAGACCCACATCCCGCCCAGTGAGCTCAGTTAATTAGTAACCCCCAAAATATGCGCTTTGGCTCCAAAGACATGTTCTTTGCACAATGACCCCCAAACAATAAAACAGTAATAGTGAATAAGGCCTACAACTTGCCCAGTGGTGCCTTCAGGTTAATGACCCTCAAAACACGCTGTGTGCACACAAAAAACAATCATTTATGGAAAGGTGACTTTTCAAAATGAAAGACCCTTATTGTACTGAGACCTGAAAGTATTTTTCCAAAGTGTTATGACAGTGCTGGCTGGACCATATAGGGACAAGAAAACTTCCCTGCCCTACCTGGGGGAGGAACTGATGAGGGAAACATGACGTCTACTCAAAAAAGACAAAGAAAATCTTCTCCCCCTCCCTCTCTTCCTGTGATTATGAAAATGCAATCCACTGAGTACTCAGGGCAGTGAGACCCTGCCCAGGAACTTTACAACCTTACAAGTGATCCAACTGTAATACACTTTATGTGCAAAGTTGCTTCAATCGTGTCCAACTCTGCGACCCCATGTAGCCCGCCAGGCTCCTCTGTCCATGGGTTTTTCAAGCAAGAATACTGGAGTGGGTTGCCCTTTCCTTCTTCAGTGGATCTTCCCCACCTAGGGGTTGAACTCAGTCTCCTGCATTGTAAGCAGGTTTTTTTTTTTTTTTTTTTTTTTACCGCTGAACCATCCTCGAGTCAGGGCACTTTGCAAAAGACATTATGCTAAAGCCTAGGGGAAGGAGCTTCAGTTTGCATAGCTATAAGAGCAAGAATGTGTGGAGCCAGCCCTTGAAAGGAATAATGGGCAGAAGAGAGATGGAATGTGTATATTTATACTGACTCTGGGGCAAAGTATGAGAGCCGTGTAATAGCTCAAGAGCAGCAGAGACAGAGAAGGGAGAGGCACTTCCTGCAGGGCAACCCTTCTTGGATGAGGGGAAAACACGCCAGGCCTTGGAAAGGTGGAGATTATCCATTTGATGCAAAGGAAATTCAGGTCCAGGGTGGAAGTGGTGGGGGTATAGGGTGTGTGTGTGAGGGGAGGGCGGGTTCGGGCCCCAGGAAAGGAGGCAATGAAAAATCAGGCTGGAGTCAAGCTGAGGGGGGCCGTGAATGTCAGGCCAGGGGGAACCCCTCAGGGTGACAGTGAACTTGTTTATTTATAGGTCACCCCACGCTGCTCCCCAGCACTGGTTCCCTACATCTCCAAATGAGTGGAGTTTACGGGGCCACCCAGCCCTCCTCTGGAACCAGCTTTGGGTCAGGACGTAGGACCAGCTCTGAGATGTGGGTGTCCTGGGCACCACAGGGGTCACTTTACTCCGTGTGGCACAGTGCTGGGCCCCGTGGATAAAGAGATGAAGACTCCGGCCTGCCAGGAAGGGTTTAAGATCCAGTACCCACAAGCTCTGTAGAATCTTCTCTCGCTTTCTCCGGGGGTGAGAGCACACAGGGCCTTTTAATAGAAACTGGTGTATAGATTTTTTAAATACCCCTTCACCTCTGGAAAAGGGGCTCTCGAGAGGGCAGTGGACGCGTGACCAGCACGCTGTCTCCTTGAGACTGGTCTCTTGCCTCTAGGGCGAGGGCCCCTCCCCCAACACTGTCTCGTGTCTCACCTGGTTTTGCCCACACCTGGCAGGGAGGCAGGTCTGTGATGGTTATCCCTGACTCACAGCTGAGCAAACTAAGCTTCTGGACCTTCACGTTCTGTACACATTTGCTCAGCATCAGCCCCACGCCAGGCACCGCACTGGATGTTTCCACAGCAGTTATCTTAGAAACGCTGGGTGACTTACCAAGGGCACCTTGCTTGTGAATGTGGCAAGTGGGGGTTCTACTTAGGCTTCAGGTTCCTGGTCTGGGCCCCCTCTACTCCCCGAGTCCCAATCCCCCCACCATTCAGCTGAGAAAAGCACCTGTGCTCTTGGCAAAGTCCCGCCCCACCTCCCATCCGACCTCTCTGCGGCCTGCCCTTGACCCCCTCCTGGCCGCTCTCCCTGAGTCCTGTCTTCACACTGTCCCTGGGGGCCCAAACTTTGCACACTTCCCTACCATGTCTCCTAGCTAAAACCTCCTTATTCTGATTCCCAATCTCTCACACTTTCTCTCTGCTGAGGCGCAGAGAGAGACATGGAGTTCTACAGAGGAAATCAGCTACGACTCCAGAGTGCTCTCCTTACAGCTCTGGGGCTTTTCAAGATGGTGGTGGGGGACTTCCCTGGTTGAGACTCCATATTCCCAAGGCAGGGGGCATGGGTTCAATCCCTGGTCAGGGAACTAAGACCCCGCAGAACATAGAACATGGCCAAAAAAAAAAAAAAAGGATGGTAGCAGAGGCCTGACAGGGTCCCTCCCAGTGTAGAGACTGCGGGCACTTGACTGCATGCCTGACTCCTCCAAGGGGATCTCTCACCTCCATCTGTCATCCACTCTCAATCCTGTTGTGCTAACAGTTGTATTGCTTGTTAATTTTCCTTTTTTAAAAGACTGGAGTATAATTGCTTTACAGTGTTGTGTTAGCTTCTGCTGTACAGCAGAGTGAGCCAGTCATATGTATAATATACCTGTATCCCCTCCCTCCCACCTGCCCTCCTCCTGCCCCCGTAGACCATCTCAGAGACCTGAGCTGAGCTCCCCGTGCTATACAGCAGCGTCCCACTGGCTATTTTACAAAGCCCTCCCTGTGGCTCAGTGGTAAAGAACCCACCTGCCAAGCAGGAGATGTGCACTCAATCCATGGGTTGGAAAGATCTCCTGGAGAAGGAAACGGCAACTCACTCCAGTAGTCTTGCCTGGGAAATCCCGTGGACAGAGGAGCCTGGTGGGCTACGGTCCATGGAGTCGAAAAACAGTCGGACATGATTTAGTGACTAAACAACAGCAAGTGTATATATTTCAACAGCTTCACAACCAGGCTCATAGGACTTTTTTCATTGTTGTCCGGTTGCTAAGTTGTGTTTGACTCTTTGCAACCCCACGGACTGTTGCCTGCCAGGCTCCTTTGTCCATGGGATTTCCCCTTTACTGCCTTCTAACTGTTCATGAAATAGAGTCCAAAAGGCTTATCTCTAATGACAGGAACCCAACCCGCCTTCTGGAACTCATCTGCACACAATTGCTCTCTTTGGTCAAACTGGCCTCACTCCCGCCAGAGGAGGGACACACTCTGTAGTCACTTTTGGTCTCTCTCGCCTCTCAGCTTCTGACTGCTCCTGCGCTTTCCCCAGCAATGCAAATCCTGCCATTACAACCTAATGTGATTTTTTTCTACCACCTGCTATATTTTCCATGCACCTCGCCTGCTCACCCTTCCTGGCTGCCCGCTTGCCTTCTGCNTGTGGAATCTTTTCAGACCAGGGATCAAACCACGTCTCTTGCACTGGAAGGTGGATTCTTAATCGCTGGACCACCAGGGAAACCCACAGAAGCCTCTCTGGATCACCCCTCCCCTCCAGCCAAGAGGCGAACTACATGAGGGTCCAGAAAGACCTGCACCTTGAAAAGCTCTGCCTGCCCTACTCAGCTGCTGGGCTCTGGCTGGCAGCAACACTCACTGGCAGGCGACTGTGGGCATCACTTCGCCAATAAACAAGAAAGGCTGTGGCTTAGAAGCTTCTGAACCTTTGGAAGGGTAGTCCTGGAGTGAGAGGGAAGCACCCTCCAGAAAAACACTGTCATAGGGCAGGGTGGCGACTGGGGGCAGCCTGATCGGTCCTAACTGACTTGAATGTGCGTGTGCATGAGTGCGTGTGTGTGTTAGTCATTCAGTCATCTAACTCTTTGTCACCCCATGGACTGTAGCCCACCAGGCTCCTCTGTCCATGGAATTCTCCAGGTAAGAATACTGGAGTGGGTAGCCATGCCCTTCTCCAGGGAATCTTCCCGACCCAGGGATCAAACCTGGGTCTCCTGCATTGCAGGCAGATTCTTCACCATCTGAGCCACCAGGGAAGCCCAATTGACTTGTACACATGACAAACCAGGGGCCCAGTATTCACANATGGACTGTAGCCCACCAGGCTCCTCTGTTCATGGAATTCTCCAGGTAAGAATACTGGAGTGGGTAGCCATGCCCTTCTCCAGGGAATCTTCCCGACCCAGGGATCAAACCTGGGTCTCCTGCATTGCAGGCAGATTCTTCACCATCTGAGCCACCAGGGAAGCCCAATTGACTTGTACACATGACAAACCAGGGGCCCAGTATTCACAGTTCCTGGCTTTTCTAGAGAAGTCAGAAATTCAGGGTTTTAAAATTGTGGTTTTCTTTTTTTTTCAAATGAAGTATCTTAAATTTAAAATGTTGCCTACAAATTAAAAAAATCTCAAAAATCACTGAAAAGCAACAGTTCTGAGAGCCAAATCACCTGGCTGTGCTTTTGTGGNCATGACAAACCAGGGGCCCAGTATTCACAGTTCCCGGCTTTTCTAGAGAAGTCAGAAATTCAGGGTTTTAAAATTGTGGTTTTGTTTTTTTTTCAAATGAAGTCTCTTAAATTTAAAATGTTGCCTACAAATTAAAAAAAATCTCAAAAATCACTGAAAAGCAACAGTTCTGAGAGCCAAATCACCTGGCTGTGCTTTTGTGGTCTGCTGCCCCCAGGTGAGGAGACACCCTCCTCGGCCGCCCTCAGGCCCCTGCAGTCTCTCCGAAGCCTTGCTGTGTGGGCTTATGGCCCTCTCCAGTGATGGCAATGCCCACCCCAGTGCCTGTCAGTACAGCGAAGACTTCATCAGAGTTGGCCCTCATGATTTTCTGCTGTGAGGTCAGAGAGGCTATCAGCCCACATGGCAGCTAAATGGAAGATCCAAGACCAGAACCCAGAACCCAGGTCTGCCTGGTTGCAAAGCCAGAGCCGACTCTTCTACATAGCTTCCAAGACCGACCTCAGGTTTTCTGCAAAGTGGAACAGCAGTTCTGCGTGGAGAGGAGGCGGGGGTCCCAGGGGTTCACCCATCCGCTCTGGGGTACCGCAGGGTGAGTGGTCAGGCGACCCTGTTGCTCCTCATTCCCACACTCCTCTCCTCGGCAGCACAGATAGAATGTCTCAAAGTGTTAGCCGCTCAGTCGTGTCCAACTCTGTGCAACCCCATGGACTATAGCCCACCAGGCTCCTCTGTCCATGGGATTCTCCAGGCAAGAATACTGGAGTGGGTTGCCATGCCCTCCTCCAGCGGATCTTCCTAACTCAGGGATCAAACTTGGGTCTCCTACACTGCAGGCAGATTCTTTACCATCTGAGCCACCAGGGAAGCCCTGTTGGACATTTTATTTACAGAGTCTCAAAGTGTTAGTCGCTCAGTCGAATTGTTTCTGGGTCAATCTAACGGGACTTCAAGTTCCTTAAGATGCCCGTACACCGTCTTTATCCCCAAGCCCTCAGGGAAATCTTACAGAATAGATGTTTACTAAATGGCTGTTGGGCTTCCGTCATAGCTCAGTCGGTAAAGAATCCGCCTGCAATGCAAGAGACCTGGGTTTGATTCCTGGGTCAGGAAGAGCCCCTGGAGAAGGGGATGGCAAACCACTCCAGTATTCTTACCTGGAAAATCCCACAGAGGAGCCTGGCGGGCTGCAGTCCACAGGGTCGCAAAGAGTCGGACACAACAGAGCAACTAAACCACCTCCACCACCCAATGGCTGTTGAACACAGCTGAATGAGATGCACTGAGNCCTGGGTCAGGAAGAGCCCCTGGAGAAGGGGATGGCAAACCACTCCAGTATTCTTACCTGGAAAATCCCACAGAGGAGCCTGGCGGGCTGCAGTCCACAGGGTCGCAAAGAGTCGGACACAACAGAGCAACTAAACCACCTCCACCACCCAATGGCTGTTGAACACAGCTGAATGAGATGCACTGAGTCATGCAACTCACGCTTTCCCTAGAGGCACTGGATGCTTCTCCTTGTCTGAGCCCTGCCTCATTCCACCTCTTCCAGAATGACCCCAAAGCCCCTGTTTCTCCTCTAAAATCACAACAGGGGATGTCTTCAACTCTCTGGTAAGTAGCAGTTAGTATTTGGAAGGTTCTTAAAATACGTTGGTTGAAGTCAACAGATACTGAGCAGCGAAGGTTCGAGTTTGAATTCATATCTCGATCTCCCAAGTGGAGGGAAGCACTTGGGGTCAGGGTCTGTGTTCTGCCTATACTGCACTGCTCGAAGCAGAGCTCTGGGTGCAGCTTTGTGAGTTATGCCCTGACAGGAGGAGAGATGGGAACCTGACATCCAGCCCATGAGCCGCCAAGGCCCTGCGCTAGTCTGGAGGAAGGAAGGAGTGCTTTTGTCCCTTACTGGTTAAGAGGGGATGTCTTTTCATCATTCTTTTAAACTCCCCATAGCAGGTGGTGCTAGGGGTAAAGAATCTGCCGGCCAATGCAGGAGACACAAGAGAAGTGGGTTCGATTCTTGAGTCAGGAAGATCCCCTGGAGAAGGGATGGGCTACCCACTATAGTATTCTTGGGCTTCCCTGGTGGCTCAGACAGTAGGGACTCTGCCTGTAGTGTGGGAGACCTGGGGTCTATCCCTGGGTTGGGAAGCTCCCCTGGAGGAGAGCATGGTAAACCACTCCAGTATTCTTGCCTGGAGAATCCAATGGGCAGAGGAGCCTGGTGGGCTACAGTCCGTGCACACACACACACATACACACACACACACAGAGGCACCACAGATGTCAGTGCAGACCCCATGACTCTGCCCCTGGCACAGGCCTGGTATCTGGGAGATGTNCCAATGGACAGAGGAGCCTGGTGGGCTACAGTCCATGCGCGCGCACACCCACCCACACACACACACACACACACACACACACACAGGCACCACAGATGTCAGTGCAGACCCCATGACTCTGCCCCTGGCACAGGCCTGGTATCTGGGAGATGTTCATCAGGTCCCTCTACTAAGTTCATTCAGTTCAGCAAGCATCTACTGAGCGCCTACTGTGGACAAGTCTCTCCATGGCTGAACTGTCCAGGAAGGAGGAAAGATCACACAGGGCAGGCTGGAGCTAACTTTCCATCAAGTGAGCTGGCTTCCCTTAATGAGCTCAAGATTTCATTATACATTCATCCTGGCACACCCTGGAAACTTGCTTCTTTTGAGACTGGGGCCAAACCCTGCAGGGTTAAGACCTGCCTGTAACCAGAGTCTAAGAAGACAAGCAGGAAAGAGAAGCATCAGGCACATCACCTGCGTGATTGCATACTCAGTCTGGTCCGACTCTACGCAACCCCATGGACTGCAGCCCTCCAAGCTCCTCTGTCCACGGGAGTCTCCAGGCAAGNCCTGCAGGGTTAAGACCTGCCTGTAACCAGAGTCTAAGAAGACAAGCAGGAAAGAGAAGCATCAGGCACATCACCTGCGTGATTGCATACTCAGTCTGGTCCGACTCTACGCGACCCCATGGACTGCAGCCCTCCAGGCTCCTCTGTCCACGGGAGTCTCCAGGCAAGAACACTAGAGTGGGTTGCCATGCCCTCCTCCAGGGGGTCTTCCCGTCCCAGGGATCAAACCCGAGTCTCCTCTGTCTCGAGCACTGGCATGTGGATTCTTTACCACTGAGCCATCTGGGAAGCCCCAGGGCACATTACACCCAGATGGAAATGTTCTAACCGAGCTCTTCACTGAGGTCAGGACTGGAATCCAAGGGCCCTGGCTGTGGCGCCAACCTGGCTCCCAAGAGCCAAGGTCCTGTCCTACTTGCTGTGGTTCTGAACCCCACCAGGTCCCCAAGAGGGCCAGAGGTGGGTGGAACACAGGAGAGGTGGTTAGAGAGAAGCTGCACTTGGTGCCTGGTGGAGGGAGGTGGCCCAGGGAACTGGCTGGGAGGGAGGGAGGGCGAAAACGACTGTCAGCCTCTCAGCATCGCCTTGGAGGGACAGAAACTGGGCGTGGTCTGGTCCAGTCCCTCCCCTGCTCCTGTGCCAGAAACGCCCCCACCAGGCAGCCAGGGGATGTTCTGTAATTCTGCTTCAACCATTTGTTTGCAGGGCTTCCCAGGTGGCGCTAGTGGTAAAGAACCTGCCTGCCAAGGCAGGAGACCTAAGAGATGCGGGTCCTTCCTGGGTTTGCAAGATCTCCTGGGNGTCCCTCCCCTGCTCCTGTGCCAGAAACGCCCCCACCAGGCAGCCAGGGGATGTTCTGTAATTCTGCTTCAACCATTTGTTTGCAGGGCTTCCCAGGTGGCGCTAGTGGTAAAGAACCTGCCTGCCAAGGCAGGAGACCTAAGAGATGCGGGTCCTTCCTGGGTCTGCAAGATCTCCTGGGGCAGGGCATGGCAACCCACTCCAGTATTCGTGCCTGGAGAATCCATGGACAGGGGAGCCTGGTGGGCTACAGTCCATGGGGTCCAAAGAGTCAGACACAACTGAGCAACTAAGCAACAACAATGTACCAGCACCGTAACGGGGGCTGTGAGCACAATGCTGGGCCACAGAGAGACATCCTGTCCTGGGGGCCTGATAAGGTGATGGGATCTGACCTAATTGTTACTTAGTTTCCTTTTAAGTATATTCATTTCTAGATAAAAAAAAATACAGGATTATAGAATCATAGATGTGAAGAGACACAGAGGAGATATTCCTTTAGCCCAGTGCCTTTCTGCCCTGGGCTGAGGTTCACACCTCTTTTACAATATCCCCATCAAGTGATCGTGTGGTCCCTCCTTGGATCCCTCCAACAGTAGGTGATTTACAGTCCACAGGGTCACAGAGTCGGACATGACTGAATCGACTTAGCACACACGCATGCATGGCGTCATTCAATAAGATTTGTTTGCAGAAGTCACAGTGATCTTAGAATCCAGAGTCCCTGAAATCTTCTACAAAAGTCCCCATGAGCAGAGATCTGGCTATACAGCCAGAGGCTAACGATTTTCCTCAAAGCTGCACCGATTTTGCCTTCTATATTATATCATTTGCTGTATAAAAAATACTTTTCTCCTCAAATGTTTTGAGTAAAACTGGAGACAGTGCCAGATTCATTTTGTCACTCCGCACATACATCCCTTCTCTCCCACACGTTGTCCCCCTGCCCAACACATACACTGCTCTGCACATCCAGGTGTGAAGACGTTGCTCATCATAAACCTTTCCTCTTGGTGCAGAATGTCCCTGCCCTCCATCCTAGTCCCTCCAATGCCTGACTGTCCAAACTCTACCCCTCAACTAAATGCTTTGCTCCGATGTCACCTCTTCCACGAAGTCTTCCCAGATTACCCTGACTAAAAGGAAACTCTCTCTTTGAACACCCCCAGCTCTTCTGTGTGCCTCGTTAATCTCTGATCAAGTTCCACCTGTTAGTCTTTTGTGGGTGTCTCTCTCTCTTACTTTTCTCATGAAAAGTTAGCTACTTGAGAAGAGGGTCCATGCTGGATTTTACCTGAACCCACCATGGAAAGCAGCAGTGAATATTCAGCAAGTACTCAATACATGCACTAGCACTACTATTAATAATGATGACGATGATGACAGACAGTTTCACAAGGGTATCTGGTTAATGCAAGCCTTCACTCCACAGTGCATTTGTGCTTGTCTATAACTGGACTATGGTCTGGGACTGGGGGAATGGATTTGGTGTCCTGTCTTCAGTGTTGCAATGGCCCCTTTTAGAGCTCAGAATGACTAGCCCAGGCTGAAAGGATTCATCCAACAAGAGAGCAATAGCAAAGAAAGCAGGATCATACCTTAATATCGTCTTCTGGCCAAGAGTTCAGCATTGTTGCGAGGTGGCCCTTGTCGTGAATGGTGATAAACAGCCCACTAGGAAAAACAAAGCACACGCACGCAGACAGACCAGTCAGACCAGGAACACAGCGGGGACCACAGGTACTGTGCATCACTGCATCATTTAATTTTGGCCAGAGATCTGGGCTGAGGGTGTCCCTGTTCAAAGTCCAAACAGTTTACAGGACCCTGCACTGGGCTTCCTTCAACTGCTCCCCACAGGGGAAGGGCTCCATGGGGCCAAGGGATGTATCCACCTGGAGTCCATGCTTGCTGCAACCTGTACCTTTCTCCCCCCTAGACCAGGCACCCAGGACTCCAGAATTATCTCCCTGAGTGGTCCCAGGCTGCCTTCAGGGGCTGTGTGGGCCTCTTCTCTGGGTCCCCCCTTCCAAGGACAGACCACACTGCAGTGGGTCCCCAAGCCTGGGGCCATGACTGGAATTGGACGTGTGGGCAGTGATGTCTCGATACACATCCACGTTGTCCCTTGCCGTGGAGGATGGAGCTGGGGACAAAAGGGGCAGGCTGCCAGCCACCAGCCTATTTCTTCTGTACCACTTGAGTCTGAGAATTCTAAATTTAAACTTGGCCTTCCAGACCATATGAAGATGTATCTGTAAAGTAGGAGGATGAAACATATTTTACTTGACAGTTTGTTAGCTTGACTTTGAANGGCAGGGCATGGCAACCCACTCCAGTATTCGTGCCTGGAGAATCCATGGACAGGGGAGCCTGGTGGGCTACAGTCCATGGGGTCCAAAGAGTCAGACACAACTGAGCAACTAAGCAACAACAATGTACCAGCACTGTAACAGGGGCTGTGAGCACAATGCTGGGCCACAGAGAGACATCCTGTCCTGGGGGCCTGATAAGGTGATGGGATCTGACCTAATTGTTACTTAGTTTCCTTTTAAGTATATTCATTTCTAGATAAAAAAAAAATACAGGATTATGGAATCATAGATGCGAAGAGACACAGAGGAGATATTCCTTTAGCCCAATGCCTTTCTGCCCTGGGCTGAGGTTCACACCTCTTTTACAATATCCCCATCAAGTGATCGTGTGGTCCCTCCTTGGATCCCTCCAACAGTAGGTGATTTACAGTCCACAGGGTCACAAGGTCGGACACAACTGAATCAACTTAGCACACACGCATGCATGGCGTCATTCAATAAGATTTGTTTGCAGAAGTCACAGTGATCTTAGAATCCAGAGTCCCTGAAATCTTCTACAAAAGTCCCCATGAGCAGAGATCTGGCTATACAGCCAGAGGCTAACGATTTTCCTCAAAGCTGCACCGATTTTGCCTTCTATATTATATCATTTGCTGTATAAAAAATACTTTTCTCCTCAAATGTTTTGAGTAAAACTGGAGACAGTGCCAGATTCATTTTGTCACTCCGCACATACATCCCTTCTCTCCCACACGTTGTCCCCCTGCCCAACACATACACTGCTCTGCACATCCAGGTGTGAAGACGTTGCTCATCATAAACCTTTCCTCTCGGTGCAGAATGTCTCTGCCCTCCATTCTAGTCCCTCCAATGCCTGACTGTCCAAACTCTACCCCTCAACTAAATGCTTTGCTCCGATGTCACCTCTTCCATGAAGTCGTCCCAGATTACCCTGACTAAAAGGAAACTCTCTCTTTGAACACCCCCAGCTCTTCTGTGTGCCTCGTTAATCTCTGATCAAGTTCCACCTGTTAGTCTTTTGTGGGTGTCTCTCTCTCTTACTTTTCTCATGAAAAGTTAGCTACTTGAGAAGAGGGTCCATGCTGGATTTTACCTGAACCCACCATGGAAAGCAGCAGTGACTATTCAGCAAGTACTCAATACATGCACTAGCACTACTATTAATAATGATGACGATGATGACAGACAGTTTCACAAGGGTATCTGGTTAATGCAAGCCTTCACTCCACAGTGCATTTGTGCTTGTCTATAACTGGACTATGGTCTGGGACTGGGGGAATGGATTTGGTGTCCTGTCTTCAGTGTTGCAATGGCCCCTTTTAGAGCTCAGAATGACTAGCCCAGGCTGAAAGGATTCATCCAACAAGAGAGCAATAGCAAAGAAAGCAGGATCATACCTTAATATCGTCTTCTGGCCAAGAGTTCAGCATTGTTGCGAGGTGGCCCTTGTCGTGAATGGTGATAAACAGCCCACTAGGAAAAACAAAGCACACGCACGCAGACAGACCAGTCAGACCAGGAACACAGCGGGGACCACAGGTACTGTGCATCACTGCATCATTTAATTTTGGCCAGAGATCTGGGCTGAGGGTGTCCCTGTTCAAAGTCCAAACAGTTTACAGGACCCTGCACTGGGCTTCCTTCAACTGCTCCCCACAGGGGAAGGGCTCCATGGGGCCAAGGGATGTATCCACCTGGAGTCCATGCTTGCTGCAACCTGTACCTTTCTCCCCCCTAGACCAGGCACCCAGGACTCCAGAATTATCTCCCTGAGTGGTCCCAGGCTGCCTTCAGGGGCTGTGTGGGCCTCTTCTCTGGGTCCCCCCTTCCAAGGACAGACCACACTGCAGTGGGTCCCCAAGCCTGGGGCCATGACTGGAATTGGACGTGTGGGCAGTGATGTCTCGATACACATCCACGTTGTCCCTTGCCGTGGAGGATGGAGCTGGGGACAAAAGGGGCAGGCTGCCAGCCACCAGCCTATTTCTTCTGTACCACTTGAGTCTGAGAATTCTAAATTTAAACTTGGCCTTCCAGACCATATGAAGATGTATCTGTAAAGTAGGAGGATGAAACATATTTTACTTGACAGTTTGTTAGCTTGACTTTGAACTTCTAATGTTTGGACCTAAGTCTGTGGATATGAATCTCCTGTCCTGGGATCAGTGGTGAGAGGATATGTGTGCCTGGTGGGGAGGTTGTTGGTGGTGCAGAGGATGCAAGTGGTCTGGATCACTTCCTTCTCCCCAGCCCCCCCCCCCCTTTTTTTTTTTTTGACCAATGCACCCAAGAGAGAGAAGCTCCTTTGAGTTGTGAAGTACTCAGGCCCAAACATTCAGTCTATTTTTGCCAGTGTGAGAAGGTTGGGGAAGTGTGTGTTGGGGGTGTGGTTCCCCGTTCTACTTGCCCTGCATAAATCAGAGTGCTTCCCCCAAACAACTGCCACGGCTTCCGCTTGGATTTTGTGACCCATTACTGAAGTCATGCCCTCGCTAACACTGTAAACACCATGGCCCTGTTCTTCGGTCTCACCAGTCTTGTGAAACCCTCACCCTTAAGAAAACCCACTTTCCGCTCCCTGTGCCTTCCCAGCTAGGCCACCGAAGGCAGATGGAGACCACCACCATCACTCTCAGCATTGACCGGTCTCTGTGCCTACAGTGTTTCTCTGATCAAAATTCACTCTTTTCACTCTTTGCAAAGACTGTTTCAACTTCTTTGCTCTCAGACCTCCAACTGCCTTACTTTTCCCCTCACTGCCCTAGTGACCATGTCTGTGACATCACAAGAAGCATCCCTTGTCAGTTTTCCCAGCAAACTTATACACTTCCGTATCTACAGCCAGTCCTCCCATTGCAGTGAAAATTACAGAGCCTGAAACAGAAACTGGAGAGCAATCTGCCTCTGAGAGCAGGAATCATACCCTTTGAGATTTGCCAATCTGTGGCTTTTGCTTGAGGGCAGTCTAACACACAAGTAACTTGGGGCAGCAGAAAGCCTCAGTCCTACTAGTTTGAGGTGTCGGAGAAGTGAGTTGGAGCTGGTAGAGCACTCAGAAAGTGAAGGGGAAAGTTCTGGAAGGGAGGGAGATGCAGAAAGGATGAACATCCAAGTTTGTGTATAAAACCTGCCAGGGTCTGGCAAAAACAAAAAACAAAAAACACACACACCAAAAAACTGCAGCTGGACACTGAAAGAATCCAGCAGAGATTTCCACTGCTGCCCACTGCTGTAGGGACAGAGTTTGGAACTTGAGTCCAGCCTACTTGGACTCCAAAATCACTGTGGATGGTGACTGCAGCCATTAAATTAAAAGAGGTTTGCTCCTGGAAGAAAAGTTATGACAAACCTAGACATCACATTAAAAAGCAGAGACATCACTTTGCCAACAAAGGTCTGCATAGTCAAAGCTATGGTTTTTCCAGTAGTCATGTATGGATGTGAGAGCTGGACCATAAAGAAGGCTGAGCACCAAAGAATGGATGCTTTCGAACTGTGGTGTTGGAAAAGACTCTTGAGAGTCCCTTGGACTGCAAGGAGATCCAACCAGTCCATCATAACAGAAATCAACCCTGAATATTCACTGGAAGGACTGATGCTGAAGCTCAAGCGTCAATACTTTGGCCACCTGATGTGAAGAGTGGACTCACTGGGAAAGACCCTGTTGTTGGGAAAGACTGAGAGCAGGAGAAGAGGGTGGCAGAGGATGAGACGGTTGGATGGTATCACCCGAATCCACGGACATGAATTTGAGCAAACTCTGGGAGATAGTGACGGAAAGGAAAGCCTGGCGTGCTGCAGTTCCTGGGGTCACAAAGAGGTGGACACGACTCGGCAGCTGAACAACAACAACAAAAATAAACATTACTCTTCTGAGAAACAAAACAATCCAGAGTTCACAGAATTCAGGGTACAGAGAGGCCTACTATCATAGCCTGCCTACTTTATCTATGTTAGACACCATCCGTAATAAAAAGTTTAAACAAAATAAAATAAGAAAAACATCACTGAACTCCAAACTATTCTTGTCCTCCACGTTCCTTGCCAAGATGGTTTCTTCCTTCTCCTCCCCCCCATAGCTAAACTTCTTGGAAGCGCTGTCTACACGAGCCGCTTCCATTTTTCCATCTTCCACTGAAACATGTTGTTACTGAATAATGTGCAGCCAACTCTGCTCTTGCCAAGGCCCCAGATGATGTCCACTCCAGAAATATAGGCAGCTTTCTAGCCGTTGTCTCCTTTGTCTTCTCAGCAGCATCTGACACTTCAAGCCTCTGGCTTCGGTGACTCCGCTCTCATGGTTTTCCTTCTACCTCTCAGGCTGCTTCTTAGGACATTCCTGTGGGATCATCCCACCACTAGGTGTTAGACTTCCTCCCAAGTGTGCACCGCCCCATTCTCCTTCTCACTCTTCCTCTTTCTCTGTATGATCTCATCAGTGTCCAAGGCTTTTGGCCAGTGACTCTCGAAGATCTGCAGACCAGTTTTTCATCGTTGGTACTACTGACATTTTGGGTGGGAAAATTCTTTGCTGTGGAGGGTGGGGATGTCATGTGCGCTGTAGAACGTCGGGCAGCGTCCCTGTCTCTACCCACTAGATGCCAGTAGCACCCCACACACTGCTGTGAGAGCCAGAAACCTCTCCAGATGTCAGTAAATGTTCTCTGGGGAGAAAATGTGCCTCTGATTTTAGAGCCATTGTTCTAGACATTTATTTTCAACTGCCTGCCTGCCATCTCCCTTTGTATGTCTCAAAGGCACTTTAAATGTCACCTGTCCAAAACCAAATTATGATCTAAACGTGCTTCGCTATGACTCAAAGACAAGACAAAACAAAAACCCAAGACAAACCTGATTCTCCTCTCCTGCTCCCTTTCTCAGTGACTATTTCCCTCAGGCATGTAGTTTAACAATCCCAGACCCCCGGAAGCATCTTCGACACTGTCCTTTTTCCCTTTCATATGACCCCTGCCAAGTCCTTCACGTCTGCTCTGGTTCATACACTTCTTTCACCCATGACACCACTGACCTGGTCCAGATCCCAATGTAGCTGTTCCCTAAAGCACCACAATGACTTTGTGACATCCTCTTTTCCTAATCTAGTATCTACACAAAAGAAAGAGCAATGCGCTTGAAATCAAAGCCTTACTGTGGTTTTGGCGATGCCTCTCAACTTGCAGGCTCTTAGTTCCCTGACTAGGGATTGAACCTGGGCCACGGCAGTGAAAGCACCAAGTCCTAACCATTGGACCACAGAAAACTCCAAAATCTTACTTTGTTATCCCCTGTGATAAATACCCTTCATGTCTTTCCATGGTTCTTGAGACAAAGACTCAAGTCCTCAGCTGGTCCACCTGCAAGGCCCTGTGTGGTCTGGCCCTTGACAACTTCTTCACTTTACCCTTCTTTCTGTCTCCACTCATTAACCACACTGGCCTTCTTTCCATTCCTCCACGTGTCAAGATTGTCTTAGTCCATGGCCAGTTCATACACTGTTCCCTTTGCCTGGCACCCCTGGTCTCTCTGCATTCTATCAAAATGCTTAGTTAATTCCTACTTATTTTTCAGATGACTTCCAAGTCAAATTTGGGGCTCTTTGTTATAATCCTCAAGTATACCATCCTCACACACACAAACACACTGCAGTTATTTATGTGGTTATTTAGTTAAATGCTACTCTCATTAGACTGTAAACTTCACTGGGACAAGGCAAGCATTTACTCTGTTGCTGTTGACCACTGTGTACCTAAACCTAGTCCATAATAGATACTCATACATAATTTTTGAAGAAGTGAGTAAGTGAACTACAAGGATGGTTGAAGATTGAGTGATGAAGATGAAAGGTATTGAGTTTGGTATAAGTTGGAGTGAAAGAAACTTTCATGTGGGCTATGTTGTATCATGCTCAAGGGATCAGTGTGCTGCGCTTGGTGGTACTGGGCTGTGCTTGTGGCTCAGAGCAGGGAAATGCATCTATGAAGGCAGTGGACAGGCCAGTGGGGAGACAAATTCCAGGGCCTAAGACTTGGGAGTTGCCAGGCTCTTTCCACCATGTTGACTGGGGACAATGTGGGTCTTCAAACTAACTTACTCATTAGATTTGAGAGCAAGTTCCAGGAATTTTCTGGGCTACTCTAAAATAACCATAGGGCACTTAGTTGTATCCATCAAGACAAAAACAAGAATCAGATTGGTTTCTTGGAACTTGTTGCTAAAGATCACCTCTATGCAGTTTGAGTTTGGAAAAAAAATCATACTGTGTTGATAGTAATGAACTTCAAAGACTTCCCTGGATAACAGAAACAGTCACACATGGTGGGCATCCTGAAGTTTAAATACTGGTACCTGCCTTGGGGGCTTCCCCAGTGGCTCAGTGGTAAAGAACCTGCCTGCAGTGCAGAAGACGCTGGTTCAATCTCTGGGTGGGGAAGATCCCCAGGAGGAGGGCATGGCAACCCACTCCAGTATTCTTGCCTGGATAAGCCCATAGACAGAGGAGCTTGGTGGGCTACAGTCCATGGGGTCACAAGAGTGGGGCACGACTGAAGTGACTTAGCATGCACGCACGCATCTGCCCTGGTGTCAGCAGCAGGGCAAGCGGGCCAAGTTGAGCCTGTATGCCTGGGATCTTTCAAAGAACCACCCTTTCTACTTCCAAACAAGCTGCTGCTCTGAGGTTTGGCCTGAGGAGGCCTTGTTAGGGACTGTGAGACTCTTCGTTAGCTTCTATTTTTCCACAGCTGCAGTTCTGATATTATAAGCAATTTCCGCACCCCTCCCTGGCCAGGTCATCTGGAACTAGTCACGTGGAACAACAATGTTAACAAAGGGGCCTATTCTTTCCAGCTGGAAAAACCAGGTCTCAGCCCAAGGCTCACTGATGACTCACCGAGTGACCTTGGGGAAGTCATTTACTCACATTAATTAATCCTTATGATGCATTCCTGGCCTCTAGAAGTTCTTAACCCTGACCTGTTTTGGAAATGTCCCTTAAAGCCAAACAACTCCTCTTCTCAACACTACTTTTTAAAAGATAGAGGCTTAGTAATGATATTTAGCAAAAAGCTCACATGTTAAGGAATAAGATTCAGGCACCATTTTAGACCTTAGCAAAGCTCTCATGTGATTAATTCTAAACACAGGAAAAGTATGATTATGGAAATAATTGGCTACATTAAAATAGGCTCTCTTTGTGGCAGATAAGAAGAGGGTGGAGGGACATTTCAAATGATTGTTTTTAAACTGAGATATGAGCTACAAAAATTTCAAAAGATGACTTTTTTTCTTTTTTGCATATATAATTTTATGCTCTGCAGGGATCATAGTGCAAAAATAAAACTGAAATAGCTTTTAATGACTTCTCAATGTGAATTTCCATTTATTACATAACTCACAGCTACCCATCTTCCCCAAAGGATAGCCCTGGAAGAGGATTTTGAGAAATCTAGTCCAAAGACCTCATTATATAAACGAGGACATGGAAGTTCAGAGAGATGAAGTAATTTGCCTGAGGTCACACAGCTCACAAGTGGCAGAACCTACCTGAACCAAGATGCTGAGTCCAGTGCTTTTTCTGTTGCCCCAGACTGCCTATTCTTTCCAGAGACCTAGTTCCCAATGAAGAGCTGGGGACTTGGACCAAAATGGAAGCATCATAGATGCTCACTGGAACCACTGATGAAAAATTTCTCTTGATGCATGTTGGTGAGGAAGTAAGATGTGCAGAGTGAGGGATTATGAGGTTAAACAAACGGACTGTGGGTTCCAGTGGCATCCTAGGGGGAAATCCCTTGCCCATCCCTCCACTTCCTACCCAAATTGCATCTAGACTAGGTCAAAAAGAAGGTATTTCCAGGGAAGAAGACCTCTTAGATGCCCTCAGCAACCTATTTTCAGGTTTAACTACTTCCACTCAAAGGAAGGGGCAGGCATTGGTTTTTCCAGCAATAAATGGTGATGGGGTTGGTTCTTATCTCTGCTGTCATGAGGTTCTGACCAAGTGAGAAATGCAGACGCTCACTTCTCTGCCTTCCTTCTTAGTGGCTTCAGGAAGAATACTTCAGTGCCTGGGAGGGGCACTGACCCCCACCTGCTCAGTCTCACCAGAGATCTCTGGCCCGTGTAGTCCTGGGCACTGGCAAGGGGATTTTCAGGGATTACTTCCAATAAAACAGATCACTAAGAGTGATGAGGGTGCAAGCGACTCCAGAGAAGTTCAGAGAAATGGCAGAGGGAGGTGACAGAGAGGAAGGGTTAAATGTATGTGCTCTGCGGTCGTAGCATCTGGGTTCAGAGCCTGCCTGCCTTCGCTCCTCCCTGGGCGAGTGGCTGTGGACAGGTTATCCTTCCCCAAGCTGCAATTCCTTATCTGTAAAATGGAGAACTTGACTGAAGCTGCTTCATGCCTGTTATAAGGATCAACTATGACGGCACATATTCAAAGAGTTTACTATGGCACCTGCTGGCATGTAGTAAGTGCCCAACAAATGGCAGCTCTAAGAGTTGCTGGGTTGGTGTAGTTAGTGGTTAGGAGTGCAGGCTGGGGAGTCAGCATCCAGATGCTGGCGAAATGCCCAGCGAGGAACTGCTCATAGTAAGTGCTCAGTAAACACTCAGAGCGAATTATTAATTCATATTTTAGTGAGACTTATACCAAGTCAATGTGCATGCTTGTCAAGAACTAGGGTTGACAGAGTTCAGTGTGCCTTTGGTGAAGCAGGAAGGCAATGAAAGTTTGGTAGAAAATCTTGCAGTATGAGGGTCACCAAACGAGGGCAAGACAGAGTTCTTTGGTGATGCATTGTTGGGACTAAAAGTTTCCAGGTTCCCTGCAAGAACTAGTGTTCAATAAGGATGAGATCAAGGGCAGCTGGAAAGGGAATACACGTCATGGAAGAGCAATATTCATCCACTCTGTCATTCAACCATCCATTCGCTCAATCCACTGAACAGGCTCTTTGATATCTCTGGAACCCTGTTTAGCCCTTTATGTACATCATCTTATTTCTCACGCAACACTCTCAGATGGGCTTCCTCCCCATTTCTATAGATGAGATTCAGGTGGAAGCGATGTGAAGGCAGAGATGAGGTTTAAACCCAGGACTCTCGGAAGTTCAGAAACGCGGCTCCTTCATGTGTGTGATTTGGGACCAGTCACTTCAACTTCATGGCAGATAGATGGGGAAACAGTGGCTGGCTTCATTTTTCTGGGCTCTAAAATCACTGCAGATGGTGACTATAGCCATGAAATTAAAAGATGCTTACTCCTTAGAAGGAAAGTTATGACCAACCTAGACAGCATATTCAAAAGCAGAGACATTATTTTGTCAACAAAGGTCCATCTAGTCAAGGCTATGGTTTTTCCAGTGGTCATGTATGGATGAGAGAGTTGGACTGTGAAGAAGGCTGAGTGCCGAAGAATTGATGCTTTTGAACTGTGGTGTTGGAGAAGACTCTTGAGAGTCCCTTGGACTGCAAGGAGATCCAACCAGTCCATCCTAAAGGAGATCAGTCCTGGGTGTTCATTGGAAGGACTGATGTTGAAGCTGAAATGCCAATACTTTGGCCACTTGATGTGAAGAGCTGACTCATTTGAAAAGACTCTGATGCTGGGAAAGATCGAGGGCAGGAGGAGAAGCGGACGACGGAGGATGAGATGACTGGATGGCATCACCGACTCAATGGACATGGGTTTGGGTGGACTCTGGGAGTTGGTGATGGACAGGGAGGCCTGGCGTGCTGCAGTTCATGGATCGCAGAGTCAGACATGACTGAGCGACTGAACTGGACTGGCTTCAACTCTCCGTGTCTCAGTTTTCCCTTCACTAAAGTGGGAATGGTGGCTTCTCCATTATGGAGTGACTGCAAGGACCAAGGCAAGGCGAGTTCACACACTCTGTACACTGTAAAGGCCGGCAGATGTGCGAATCCTCACAGTTGTCTGACCTTGGGACAGGTCAGACAGCTGTGAGAATCCTGGGAGTTCTATGGGGATTCTGAGCAAGGGTGGAGCCTCTCTGGTTTCCTGGCAGCCCTTTCTGGCTGAATGGGCTAGTATTTTGGGTGCCAATTTGCTCTAGGTCTGCTTCAATCTTCTCTCCGTGAGAAGAAGCCACCCTCCCCCACAACCCTGAACCCTACCCTGAATGCGGCCATGTGAGACGCTGCCGTGATGGCTGATGTGATGCTCTTGGCCTGTTCTGGGGCACAAAAGGAGGCAGGAAGGCGGGGAGCTCCAGGGAGCACTGGGCCTGGCTCCGCTGAGACACACAGGCACTTCCGGCTTTTGAGTGAATGCAGGCTGCCCCGGGGAACCCTGGGCGCTGAGCACCCTGCAGGGAGCTATGGTAACCTGAGTACTCGTCAAGGCTAAAGACTCCTCTCAGCAATCAGAACAGATGCCCTTGGCTGCTCCTGGTGCTGTGATGGTGGGCCTCTGTCTGAGAGGTGCTCACGGGGATCTCTCATGTTAACAGCCCTTAACTGGAACAAGAAAAAAAAAACAATACGAAAATAACTTTGGCTTCTGATTACTTTCCTCAAGTTTTTCCTGTTTACTTCAGGGAAACAATTCTGAAATTTCAGGAAAGAAAAAAAAATAAATATATATATAAAGAATCCGGCAAGCTGCCAACCTATGGAATCAGGGCTTAAATGAATATATGCCCTGCTTTACAGAACATTCCTGAAAAGTTGTGAGTTGTGTCCACCTCTTCGAGGCCCTGTGGACTGTAGAATGCCAGGCTCCTCTGTCCATGGGATTCTCCAGGCAAGAATACTGGAGTGGATTGCCATGCTCTTCTCTAGGGGATCTTTCCCACCCAGAGATTGAACCTGGGTTTCCTGCACTGAAGGCCAATTCTTTACTGCTGAGCCACCAGGGAGATAAAATACACCTAAAATGATACTGTATGTGTATTGGGAAGGTTACTGTTTAAAGGGAGACTGCAGAGAATTGTCCAGGAACATAAATCACTGTCCCTTGATTTACAGCTTTCACAAATTTGGACCTTCCTACTTTGGTTTCTAGAAACAGAACCCAGGTTCCTTCTCAGCTGATGCTTGGACAGCAGGGCCTGAGGAGGAGCAGCTGGAGACAGTGGGCAGCCCTCTCCTGAACGGAGTTCTGGGCTAAACATGTGGCCAGGGATTCATGCCAAAAACGAAATACCTCCTTTATTCTCTCAAATACTTAAACTCATTTGGCCTAAAAGACATGCTTGCTCCAGGTCTGACCTGACACTTAGGGGTGCATGTTGAATGCTAGTATGTAACTCGCCATCTGCTCCTTCACTGGGGCCGTCGGTACTGTTCCAGAGGAGGCCCCCTCAGGACCTGGTCCTGGAGTGGGGATGGCGCTGAGCACAGGCCCCAGGTGACCCGCGGGTCATGATGCAGAAGCACGGCGCAAGCTTTCAGGGCTGTGTGTCCCACGGCATCATCTAGCCACGGCACACTCTGTGCCACAACGTCCTTCAGAGATGCCCGTTACGTAAATCGAGATACTGGCGCTCTGAGTAAAGCAGAGGTGAGAGCTTTCCTTCTTGGAGGATGTTCTCACTACTCTTCATCTCAGCAATCACTGCTCCTATAACAGAGCTCGGGCGGTGACAGCAGAGAATTCCTACTTGGAGCCGGCGCTATGGCATTACAGGCTCGCGGCTGTTATTTAGAACAGTCCGTCTTCAGTGCACAGCTCCTCCCACAAGACGGCACGTTCTACGAGGGCAGGACGACATCGGTCTTGCTCACTGCTGTAACCCTGGGGCTCAGCACAGCACCTAGCACACGACGGGTGCTCCAGAAGACAAATACGAGTTGGGTATGCTGAGTGGTCCAGAATGTGGGTGCTGAAATGAGACAGGGCTGAGCCTCTATGTTTTCAGTGAGAAACTGGGCATACAATAACACCTATCTCAACGTGTTTCTGTGAGGATTCAATGAAATAACAGGCCAGGCACAGGGATAGTGCTTGGTGTGCAGTAACCACTCGCAAATGGTGGCTGATACTGGTTACTTAGACTAGGGAGCTATAACAGCCAAATGTTTTCTGGGTGACAGAAAATTCCAAGCCAAGAAAATAAAACAACTCAAAATTGAATTGTGTGCCTCCCTCTAAAAAGACACACTAAAACCTTAACCCCTGGTGCCTTCTGTGGAAATAGGGTCTTTGCAGATGTCATTAAGATGAAGTCATAAGGTTGTTTCCATGTCCAAACTATTGCAAATAGTGCTGCAATGAACACTGGGGTGCATGTATCTTTTGGAATTATGGTTTTCTCCAGGTAAAATTAAAAAAAAAAAAAAGATGAGGTCATTAAGGAGGTCTTTCACTCAAAATGGGGTTTCCCAGGTGGCTCAGCAGCAAAGAACACGCCTGCCCGTGCAGGAGACACAGGAGTCATGAGTTCAGTCCCTGGGTAGGGAAGATCCTCTGGAGTAGGAAATGGCAACCCACCCCAATATTCTTGCCTAGAAAATTCCATGGGTAGAGGAGCCTGATGGGCTGCAATCCATGGGGTCACAAAGAGTCAGACACGACTGGGCATGCACACACTCCATCCAAAAGGGCTGGTGTCTTTATGAAGAGACGAAGATGGAGACACACAGGGAGAAGAAGGCCACGTGGTGATGGAAGCAGAGGTTGGAGTGGGGTGTCTACAAGCCAAGGGATGTCAAGGACCCCTGGCAAACTACAGGAGCTAGTAGGAAGGACTCTCCTCTACCGATCTCAGAGACCTCAACTCTGTCGACACTTGTCAGACTTGCAGCCTCCAGAACTGTGGGACAATGAATTGCTGCTGTTTCCAGCCACTCTGTTTGTGGTCCTTTGTTACAGGGAAGCTAGTACACCAGTATCCACTTTTTGTGCAGTGCCCACAAGCAGGGGTGATCCTGATTTCTTCTCTGAACCTGTCTTAAAACTCAGTCTGTTGGCATTTTGTCGGGGCAAGCGCAGGAGAGGTTTCCTCCCACCAACAAAGGCCTGTAAATGACAACACTATCTCCACTTTTCATCAGGAGCCAGAAAATTCTCTTGAATTTTAGAATTCAGTTACACTGAGAAAGAAAAACAAAGATAACGCTCACTTAGGAGAACGCTCTTTCTTGAGAAAAAGACTCTTAGCCCTTATCTCCCCCTGCAGAGGAGGGACCCTTAGAAGTTTCCTAAAATAGAAGTGAGAGAGGAAAAAAAAAAACAACAAAAACCCACTCAAAGAGACAACATTCATTTAGGCTTCCTGGCACCAAGTCCAACAAAAAAAGGAGGACTTAATTAAAGCAGGGTCAGTGACATCAGGCAAACCACCCGTGGCCCGGCTCAGGAGGAGGGACGTGAACTTTCAATTTGGGAACAAAGGCTCGCTGTTGCCACGGAACCACCATTCCGCACATTTTTGGCAGCAAGGAAACCTGGTCTCCGAAAGCACGCAAGAGGTTATTTTTGAAGCCTAGCAGCAGCCTCCTGGTCTTAACAGCGCAGCTGGAGAAAGTAGGTCGGAGAAGTCCCAGGGCCTGGAGGCGCAGCACCTGGCGAGGCAGAGGCTGCGGATCCGGCGAGGTAGCCGCCCTACTGGGAGGAGTGTAAGCATCACGTTCTACCCTGGTTCTGCGGAAGGTCCGCCGGGGAGCGTGAATAAAGGTGCGGGGGAACACCCGTCCGTGGCAGGTCACTCACAAGCCTGCCTTGGTTTCAGTTTCCATCTCGAGGGACGTTTGGACTCTTAACCCACTGAACCATAGCTCACCTGCCGGCCCTCCTACCGCCGCTGTTTCCCCTTGTCTCCCTCGGAGGCGGGCAGGTGTCCCCTCCCACCCTGAGATGGCCCCCTTTCCTCCTGGCCCTCCAAAATGACAGTAAAGGAGGGTGCCTGCCTTCGCTGCGAGGCATAAGGGCGTGAACTGGAGTTCCCACCGCGCCACTCGACTCCCGCAGCGGGGCTGGGGTGGGCAGGGCTTCCTTGAGGGTACCGCCGGCCTTGCCAGCCCCCGGCTTCATGCATCCAGCTTTAGGCAGCCAGCACAGTGCTGGGATCCTGGGCAATAAGGAAGAATGGGACTTTACCTCTGATCCAGTGGAGTTTTTTGTTCTAGGCAGACTAGGGGAAAAAAAGAAAATAGAGTATAATGGGGAACAATGGAGATGCGCTTAGAGGGTGGGGAGATGACGGAACAGGCAGCCTCTGGATGGCTCAGTCATAGAGCCGCAGAGCTGGGCGGGGAGCCCCACTTTGGGGCACCTGGGCCCTTCCCTCTCATCCTCTCTCCTCTTGCTGCTGTTGGACCGTTTCCTTCAAGTAGACCTGAAGCATCTGGAGAGAAGGGACCATGTCCTCCACCTTCACTGATGGCCATGGGTCCCCCCAGTACAGCCCTATAAACATCATGTCCACTTCAAAAGGGAATCTCTGAACAGACTCCTTTCTCTCCTCTGTGTGGGAATGGAGTGGTTGGGGAAAGGGCACTAGAAAATTTCCACTAGTATATCCAGCTCTGTGAGTGTTAAGAAGTTATAAATCTCTGAGCTGGCTTCCCCATCTGAAAAATTTATCAATAGAAGGTAGATCACATAACTTGTAGAAATCTATGGGTCTGTGACATAATCTGGGCTTCCCTGACGGCTCAGCGCTAAAGAACCTGCCTGCCAATGCAAGTTCGAGCCCTGGGTTNCAGCTCTGTGAGTGTTAAGAAGTTATAAATCTCTGAGCTGGCTTCCCCATCTGAAAAATTTATCAATAGAAGGTAGATCACATAACTTGTAGAAATCTATGGGTCTGTGACATAATCTGGGCTTCCCTGACGGCTCAGCGCTAAAGAACCTGCCTGCCAATGCAAGTTCGAGCCCTGGGTTGGGAAGATCCCATGGAGAAGGAAATGGCAACCCACTCCAGTATTCTTGCCTGGGAAATCCCATGGACAGAGGAGTCTGGCAGGCTACAGTCCATGGGGTCGCAAGAGTTGGACACTTAGGTATTAAACAACAGCAACAATGACATAATCTAGCAAGCTCTGAACGTTAGACCTAGAACGGTTGCAAGAGCATGAATTTCCAGGTAGACAGACCTAGACTCAAATCCCAGGTCTTACCTTTATTCACCGTGCAACCTTAGCAAATTACGAACCTCACTCAGTATCAGTTGCTCATTACTAAAACGGGGCTCGAGTTAATAGTTACATCCATCTCATTAAGCGGATGCGAGCATTAAATAAAATAAGGTCACAAAGTAGCCTCTTGAAAAATCTTAAATTGAAACATAAGATGTGTTTCTCAAATGAATGAATGTCAGTTTCTCTCTAAGAGACACAGAAATGCATGCTGTGGTTCCTAAGTAGGGTGACCACATATTTTGGTTTGCCTGTGTCTTGACACAATTATTTGTTTTTCCTCTCACTCTCAAAAACTTAGAGAACTGCAGGTCCAGCCTATTAAATTCAATACTGCAAACATTTATTGGGAACCTAGCAGGCAAAGTCAGGGTCATTTTTTGATGGCATCATTTGAACCCTTTCCCAGTGTAGTTTTTAAAGTCACTGATATTAACTCTACTGGCAACAAGCATCTGTGAAGTGTGTAGTAGCACCAACAGTTTTTTGCTCTCTATGACTTTTTGGAACAATCTACAACATTCCCTGTGCCAAACTCTGCAGAGTGGGTGTTGAATCCACACAGAGGAGGGAGCCTTCAAGGCTTTAAACCTACAAAACTCAGGCTTGTCTTGGCTCTTTGAAGGCCTGATCTTTGGCCTCAAGTAAATCATGTTATTTTTACCTCAGTTGTGATAAGTAAAATGTAGGAAAGAGAGAAAGAGAAGAAACCAGTATTTGTTTCATTCCTGCTATGGTCTGAATGTGTCCCTCCATATGCTGAAATCCTAAAGTCCAATATGATGGTATTAGGAGGTGGGGCCTTTGGGTGGAGCCCTCCTGAATGAGATGAGTGCCCTTATACACGAGGCTCTGAAGAGTTCCCTAACCCCTTCTACCCTGTGAGGGTAAAAGGACAAGTCTACTACCAAAAGTGAGCCCTCATCCATGCCATTGACCGTGCCAGTGCTCTGATCTCAAACTTTCAGCTTCCAGAACTGCAGAAATCAATTTCTCTTGTTTATAAGCCACCCAGTCTGCGGTATCTTGCTAGAGCAGCCAGAATGGACTAAGACAGCTCCCAGTGGGCGCATTTTGTAAATGCTACAACATTTCCTCATCACCGTGGGCCTAGGAAGCTGGCATCTTTCTCATTCACACCTGGGAGTACTGAGGGTCCTTGAGGCAACATTGCTGAGACAGGAAGTAGCCTAAGTAGTACGGCAAGCGGGTGACAGGTCATCACGCTTCCACGTCTTTCTTGCTGAAGCTTCAGAAGATATCTGTAAAACACTAAGCCCTCTAGTAGACAGGCTTCTATTAACATAGACAAAAACTGGAATAAGTTTCTAAGCGTTCCAACTGTTTTTTTTCTTCCTGGAATTTGCAAATATCATTTGCTGCTCTGATGTCTTTGATTATGAGATGCTTTTTGGCAGGAGAAAATTGTTCGAGTTGAATTCCAAGGGTTGAGGAATTTCTCCATCTGTTCTCTTTGAATCAGAAGGATCATGATAAGGTGTAGAATTAAGAAACTGAAAAGAAAGTGTGGTTTTCATTTTTAAGAAAGCGTGTGTATACGGAAAGCTGGTGAAGAGTGTATTTCCATCACATCATTAGCTGAGTGAACAATTTATAATCCGGAGGGAAAAAAGGCCCCATAGACGAAAATTTCAGCTGAAACTGACACCCCTGTTCAAATAGCAAATCCCTTCAGAATCTGAAAATTCTAATTTTGCAACTCACAGACGCTTCCAATTAGAACGGGGAAGGTTAGTGTGGTTTCAGCTGTTACTTGAAAATATTAAAACATGCCAAGAAAACTCAGAGTTGGTACAAAGGAGTTTCTTTTTCTACTGAAATATTTACTTCTCCAGAAATAATAATCACAGAGACGTCAGGCCCCGTTTCCCCCAAGAAGTCACACTTAACACTCTTCACTTTCTTTTATGGCTGGGAACGTGGCACAGACCCACACATGCCTCCACTTTATAAAACAAACACACACCTTCCTGCCGTCTGGAAAGCCTTGAGCTAATCTGGGTCTGTGGGCAATAAGTTTTTGGAACGTGGCTCTGTTCTGACACGAACTTCTGATTTATCCAAGCAAATAATCACCAAACCTGAGAGTCTGAAACTGCTATACCTCTGACTCACAGGCCCTGCCAATACGTCGCTTGTTTACAGGTTACGTGCAAGATTGGGAGAGAGAAACATCCTGTTTTTCGAAGCAGGTTGGAAAAGTAGCCAGCATATTTTTTTCCAGGTGAGTCATAAATCTCGGTAGCCTGAGTTTGAGGAACAGGCTGGGAGCGCAGAACCCTGTCAAGAAACAATAGGCCTCTAAGTCAAGGGCCAGCTGAAGCTGTACGAGCTCAGATCCATTTTATGCTAGCATGTAGGAGATGGTTCTATGGGCAGACATCTGAGCCCTGTCTTGAAGCAATTTGTAAGCGGAAGATTCTGCCCACTTTAATTTGTCGTGTAAACAGTTCTGGAGTTATCACTGCATATTAGTCATGAAAGCTGGAATCTGATAAAGAGAGCAGAATGCAGTTTTCAGAGAGGACAAAAGTTCACTGGTAAAACATTTGGGCACACCTCAGGGACCCTGATCAGTGGAAGCAAATGCAAGAGACAGCTAAGTGCCTGGAACCAAATGAATGAGAGAGCCCCTCACCAGGTGTAATCAAGTGGGGATGAGGGGGGAGGTGCGGGGGACATTTAATTTAATTTATCATTTTGACTGAGTTTAGCCTTTAGATCTTGAGAAAACTCAAAATCAGGAATGTTCAAGGCCAAGAAAATATTTGCTCTGAGATGACTGGAAAACAACGTATGTTTCTCTGGTCAGGAGAAAGTTCCAACTGCTGCTGTTGCTAAGTCGCTTCAGTCTTGTCTGACTCTTTGCGACCCCACTGAATTCAAAGCCCCAGAGTTACGGTGAAGCTTGAGAGCAGAAGCTCAGATAGACTTAGGCTCAACTCTCAGGTCTTCTGATTAGTAGCCGAGTGACCTTGGCAAATGACTACATCTGAGCCTCAGTTTCTTCATCTGTAAAGTGGGGATAATAAAACATTCCTAATCAAGTTGCTGGAGAAGGCAATGGCACTCCACTCCAGTACTCTTGCCTGGAAAATCCCATGGAAGAAGGAGCCTGGTGGGCTGCAGTCCATGGGGTCGCTAAGAGTTGGGCACAACTGAGTAACTTCACTTTCACTTTTCACTTCAATGCATTAAAGAAGGAAATGGCAACCCACTCCGGTGTTCTTGCCTGGAGCATCCCAGGGACAGTGGAGCCTGGTGGGCTGCTATCTATGGGGTCGCACAGAGTCAGACACGACTGAAGCGACTTAGCAGCAGCAGCAGCAGCAATCAAGTTGCCTGAGACAATTAAAAGAGATAACATGTGGAAAGCAGTTAGTACAATGCCTGGCACATTTAGTGAGTGCTCAATAAATGGAAGCTATTTCTACAATTATTCCATATAAACTATCCTAGAGAATCATTGCTATCCCAGGCTTACCCTGAATAGAAAAACGTAATGAGTAAGGACGAGAAAAGTTAACTTGATCCGATTATATAGGTATGAGCTATATGCTTGCAATATTACTTCTGTTTCTTGATTAGAATCCCTTGGGTCTATAGAGCTAAACCNTGGTTTGCCTGTGTCTTGACACAATTATTTGTTTTTCCTCTCACTCTCAAAAACTTAGAGAACTGCAGGTCCAGCCTATTAAATTCAATACTGCAAACATTTATTGGGAACCTAGCAGGCAAAGTCAGGGTCATTTTTTGATGGCATCATTTGAACCCTTTCCCAGTGTAGTTTTTAAAGTCACTGATATTAACTCTACTGGCAACAAGCATCTGTGAAGTGTGTAGTAGCACCAACAGTTTTTTGCTCTCTATGACTTTTTGGAACAATCTACAACATTCCCTGTGCCAAACTCTGCAGAGTGGGTGTTGAATCCACACAGAGGAGGGAGCCTTCAAGGCTTTAAACCTACAAAACTCAGGCTTGTCTTGGCTCTTTGAAGGCCTGATCTTTGGCCTCAAGTAAATCATGTTATTTTTACCTCAGTTGTGATAAGTAAAATGTAGGAAAGAGAGAAAGAGAAGAAACCAGTATTTGTTTCATTCCTGCTATGGTCTGAATGTGTCCCTCCATATGCTGAAATCCTAAAGTCCAATATGATGGTATTAGGAGGTGGGGCCTTTGGGTGGAGCCCTCCTGAATGAGATGAGTGCCCTTATACACGAGGCTCTGAAGAGTTCCCTAACCCCTTCTACCCTGTGAGGGTAAAAGGACAAGTCTACTACCAAAAGTGAGCCCTCATCCATGCCATTGACCGTGCCAGTGCTCTGATCTCAAACTTTCAGCTTCCAGAACTGCAGAAATCAATTTCTCTTGTTTATAAGCCACCCAGTCTGCGGTATCTTGCTAGAGCAGCCAGGGTGGACTAAGACAGCTCCCAGTGGGCGCATTTTGTAAATGCTACAACATTTCCTCATCACCGTGGGCCTAGGAAGCTGGCATCTTTCTCATTCACACCTGGGAGTACTGAGGGTCCTTGAGGCAACATTGCTGAGACAGGAAGTAGCCTAAGTAGTACGGCAAGCGGGTGACAGGTCATCACGCTTCCACGTCTTTCTTGCTGAAGCTTCAGAAGATATCTGTAAAACACTAAGCCCTCTAGTAGACAGGCTTCTATTAACATAGACAAAAACTGGAATAAGTTTCTAAGCGTTCCAACTGTTTTTTTTCTTCCTGGAATTTGCAAATATCATTTGCTGCTCTGATGTCTTTGATTATGAGATGCTTTTTGGCAGGAGAAAATTGTTCGAGTTGAATTCCAAGGGTTGAGGAATTTCTCCATCTGTTCTCTTTGAATCAGAAGGATCATGATAAGGTGTAGAATTAAGAAACTGAAAAGAAAGTGTGGTTTTCATTTTTAAGAAAGCGTGTGTATACGGAAAGCTGGTGAAGAGTGTATTTCCATCACATCATTAGCTGAGTGAACAATTTATAATCCGGAGGGAAAAAAGGCCCCATAGACGAAAATTTCAGCTGAAACTGACACCCCTGTTCAAATAGCAAATCCCTTCAGAATCTGAAAATTCTAATTTTGCAACTCACAGACGCTTCCAATTAGAACGGGGAAGGTTAGTGTGGTTTCAGCTGTTACTTGAAAATATTAAAACATGCCAAGAAAACTCAGAGTTGGTACAAAGGAGTTTCTTTTTCTACTGAAATATTTACTTCTCCAGAAATAATAATCACAGAGACGTCAGGCCCCGTTTCCCCCAAGAAGTCACACTTAACACTCTTCACTTTCTTTTATGGCTGGGAACGTGGCACAGACCCACACATGCCTCCACTTTATAAAACAAACACACACCTTCCTGCCGTCTGGAAAGCCTTGAGCTAATCTGGGTCTGTGGGCAATAAGTTTTTGGAACGTGGCTCTGTTCTGACACGAACTTCTGATTTATCCAAGCAAATAATCACCAAACCTGAGAGTCTGAAACTGCTATACCTCTGACTCACAGGCCCTGCCAATACGTCGCTTGTTTACAGGTTACGTGCAAGATTGGGAGAGAGAAACATCCTGTTTTTCGAAGCAGGTTGGAAAAGTAGCCAGCATATTTTTTTCCAGGTGAGTCATAAATCTCGGTAGCCTGAGTTTGAGGAACAGGCTGGGAGCGCAGAACCCTGTCAAGAAACAATAGGCCTCTAAGTCAAGGGCCAGCTGAAGCTGTACGAGCTCAGATCCATTTTATGCTAGCATGTAGGAGATGGTTCTATGGGCAGACATCTGAGCCCTGTCTTGAAGCAATTTGTAAGCGGAAGATTCTGCCCACTTTAATTTGTCGTGTAAACAGTTCTGGAGTTATCACTGCATATTAGTCATGAAAGCTGGAATCTGATAAAGAGAGCAGAATGCAGTTTTCAGAGAGGACAAAAGTTCACTGGTAAAACATTTGGGCACACCTCAGGGACCCTGATCAGTGGAAGCAAATGCAAGAGACAGCTAAGTGCCTGGAACCAAATGAATGAGAGAGCCCCTCACCAGGTGTAATCAAGTGGGGATGAGGGGGGAGGTGCGGGGGACATTTAATTTAATTTATCATTTTGACTGAGTTTAGCCTTTAGATCTTGAGAAAACTCAAAATCAGGAATGTTCAAGGCCAAGAAAATATTTGCTCTGAGATGACTGGAAAACAACGTATGTTTCTCTGGTCAGGAGAAAGTTCCAACTGCTGCTGTTGCTAAGTCGCTTCAGTCTTGTCTGACTCTTTGCGACCCCACTGAATTCAAAGCCCCAGAGTTACGGTGAAGCTTGAGAGCAGAAGCTCAGATAGACTTAGGCTCAACTCTCAGGTCTTCTGATTAGTAGCCGAGTGACCTTGGCAAATGACTACATCTGAGCCTCAGTTTCTTCATCTGTAAAGTGGGGATAATAAAACATTCCTAATCAAGTTGCTGGAGAAGGCAATGGCACTCCACTCCAGTACTCTTGCCTGGAAAATCCCATGGAAGAAGGAGCCTGGTGGGCTGCAGTCCATGGGGTCGCTAAGAGTTGGGCACAACTGAGTAACTTCACTTTCACTTTTCACTTCAATGCATTAAAGAAGGAAATGGCAACCCACTCCGGTGTTCTTGCCTGGAGCATCCCAGGGACAGTGGAGCCTGGTGGGCTGCTATCTATGGGGTCGCACAGAGTCAGACACGACTGAAGCGACTTAGCAGCAGCAGCAGCAGCAATCAAGTTGCCTGAGACAATTAAAAGAGATAACATGTGGAAAGCAGTTAGTACAATGCCTGGCACATTTAGTGAGTGCTCAATAAATGGAAGCTATTTCTACAATTATTCCATATAAACTATCCTAGAGAATCATTGCTATCCCAGGCTTACCCTGAATAGAAAAACATAATGAGTAAGGACGAGAAAAGTTAACTTGATCCGATTATATAGGTATGAGCTATATGCTTGCAATATTACTTCTGTTTCTTGATTAGAATCCCTTGGGTCTATAGAGCTAAACCTCAAACTGTTAGATGACAGAAATGTCACGTGGGGAGCTTAAGCATGGCTTGTTCGGGAGACTGTGCTTATACTGGTGCCACGATGAAAAGTGTGTACTGGTACACCGAGAGGCATGGCAGGTCCAGCCTTTTCAACTGGTTGTTTAAGCTAAAGCACTCATTCATGAATTAATTCCATAATTACTTTTTGTGACAAGACCTGTTCTGGGCACTTGGAACGTTCATTTCAGTTAACAAAACAGGCAAAAGCCTCGGTGCTTATGGACCATATATTCACCCATTCACTCAATCATTCATTCTAGAATATAGAACTGCCACACTAGAAGTTCAAGACCGGGAAAAGGCAAAGCTGCAAAGGTGCACGAGACACACTGTCTGATAAGCTCCTTCAGAGCAGAGATTGGTGGAGCACATCTCTAAATAACTACCGGATAGCAATGTAGTAAGTGCATTAGGAGCCTAGTAGCGGAGGCCATTGTGGACAGACTTAGAGGAAGGAGCAAAATATTCTGAAAGCAAGAGTGTGAGGACACAGGGACCTCCCTGGTGGTCCAGTGGCTAAGACCCTGCACTCCCAATGCAGGGGGCCCAGGTTTGACCCCTGGTTGGGGAACTAGACCCTTCATGCTGCAACAAAGATTTTGAATGCCACAGTTAAAGATTCTGCATACCAGAACTAAGATCTGGCACAGCCAAATAAATACATAACTTAATTAATTTTTTTTTAAGTATGGGCACAGAGACTAAGGAGGGAGCAAGAGACGAAGACATTTGGGATGATTTTAAAGAATAAGCAGGAAGTTGCTGTTGGGTAAGATGGGGAATGACTTCACAGGTAGAACCCACCTGCCAGTTCAGGAGACATAAGAGACATGGGTCTGATCCCTATGATGGGGAGATCCCCTAGAAGAGGGCATGGCAACCCACTCCAGTATTCTTTCCTGGAGACTCTCATGGACAGAGAAGCCTGGCAGGCTACAGTCCATGGGGTTGCAAAGAGTGAGACACGACTGAAGTGACTTAGCACGCACACACAAAGTAAGAAAGAGCATTAGGCAAAGCAAACAACTGCTGGTTTCTGTCAATTAGGGAAGCATTTGGTAGAATGTAAGATTAAAAGGAAGTATAAAATGTAAACTACAGTAGCTTATTTCAGAAACTCATCTGTCATCAATCACGGACTAATTAAACTCTGGTTTTTATTTTGTTTCTAAACTAAGGCTAAGTAGAAAACAGCTTTTATTTTTCCCTAAATTCTCCCATCAGATGAGAACAGCTGAGTCGGCTCCAACTTGAGTTTGATTTCTGATGTTCTATTTATCCAGAGGCGGCTTTATGAAATTATGGTCCATGTGCTACCAAAATAGTCCATAAATTTCATGCAGAATAATAAATTGTGGACAGTTTTAAGACAGAGATTCTTGTGCTCCACTCCTGACTCAATGAATCAGAACTTTGGGAAAGAAAGCTGGAGTCTGTAATTTCTTAAAGTGGACTCTTAGGACAAAAGTTTAAAACCAATGGCCTGGGAAGAGATTTACTTTTTAACACTCCTCCCCTCCCCCTCATTTTTGGTTTGATCATGAAAATCATTTAATTGCCTATTTAATTGCTAGAATTATCTAGCCAGCACGTTACCTGATTTTCTCTACTGCTACTTGAATTCTAATTTAGTGCACCGTCTTTGTCTAGAAAGAGAGAAGTTTCTCTGCTTGTCACTCCTGGTTACGCCCACTCTCATCCCCATTTGAGCCAAGGAGGTTTACTCCAGCTTCATCTATTCTTCTGATCAGTGAAAGCGTTACCATGACAACCTCACATCCAAGTCCCTCCTCTTGGCTGCACACGAGAAGCACAGCTGGCTCAAGCTGGGTCCATTCTGCACCAGCAGGCAAGGGCAATCTATTGCCCTCACCACCTATTCGTGGTGAGGACTGGACAAAGTTATTAACCCTTTGGAACCAAAGATTCTGGAAATGCAGGTCCTGATCTCATCCCATTCTCACTGTTGACTTCTTCCCAGCTGACAGGCCTGGATGTGGGGATAAAGTCATTTTGCAAACAATAAACTCTTTTCTTTAATTATCCAGTAACATGGGAACTCCTTGCAACTACATTTACATCCCCAGCCTTGTTTTTAAATCCAATTAAACTCCAGAGACAGCTATCAAGTTCCTGCTATGTTCCAGTCCTGGGCAAGTCTTCCTGTTGAAAAATTTTAAAGGAATCCAATGTAATTTACATTAGTATTAAAAAACTAGGACATAATGCATTTTAACAAAATTAGAGTTAAAGCTCTTTAAGTAAGGAGCCATTAATAATAGAAGCTCACTCCTCAAAGATCTATTAGAAGTCATCAGGAAAATAAGACTCCAAGTTTCTTTCATCCTGTTTTATCCTGTTCTGTCTACTGATCCTTCCATCCGTCCTTCCTTTCATCTAACAAGGATTGTACCTAGGCTCTGTCCTGGGTGCTGGGTATCAAATGATGAGCTAAACAAATATGGCTCCTGCCCATTGGATGCTTAGAGTCAGTCCAATTCTTGAATAGCAAGTAGAAGGTGGCCAAGTCTAGGTTCTGTTCTCTTACAGTTTGTACAGCCTGGGGAGTCAAGCTCTGGATCCCTCATTTCCTCATGTGAACAGCGTTGCCCTCTCTGTTTCAAAGCTCAGTTTGGTGGGATTGTATTTGAATTCATTTTGAAACTTCAAAGTGCTATACACAGACAAGTTAACACAAATCAAGCTTGGTTCAAATGGTGGGAAACACCCCTCTCTCTCTGCACAGAGCCAGAGGACCTGCTTCCAGCCCTACTGTTTCTACTGACTTGTGCCCCTGGGGAGGAGGTGCCATGTCCCATCTAGGCCTTGATTTGAGCTCCATGATCCGGTCACCATAGGCTGCAAAGAAAGGCAAACCTGTGACGCGCTGAGCTCAAGGGTCTCTTAAGAGCTAATTGATTCCACCTCTTTACAGCCAGGGCCTCACCTAAGACTCCCTGGAGAGATGTAACTATTCTCCAAGTCCTCTGAGGAGGTCAATGTCTCAGCCTGTTTTGGAACCCAGCGCAGGGGGCTGTGTGGGTTTTGGGGAGTGGGCCGCAGGGGGCACACAGGTAGCATCCATGCTGGCTGTGCGTGGGGTGGGCTTCAGTGTGGGGCCATCGGATATCTCATCAGCGACTCAAGGACGCATCAGGAGAGCAGGATCCGTGAAGTGCTTGATGTGTCCTTGCCACGTGCCTGAAGGACTGTGCCGCCTGTGTGGGTGTAGATTCTGCAAGGTGCCAACCCCAGCTCTCCTAACCGGGCACCCTGATGTGGCCCCACATCGCCCATCTCCCCGCAGGGGACTCCAGTCAAGACCCATGCTCACGGGTTTCTGCAGATCCCTGTTGCTAATTTCAGTCTAAGGAACATGTCAGCTTAGCTGTTGTCTGGAGAGGACCTATGTGTGGACGCATGGCTCGGGAATGCTGAGAATCAGCCACACAGATCTAGAAGGGATTCCCACGTGGAAGGAGGGAGAGGCCGCGGGGCAGGAGAGGCCGGGGTTTGAGTCCTGCCACTGACCAGCGCTGAGGCTCTGGGCCCGTCGCCCATCACTTCTGAACCTCTCCCCTGTGACTCAGGGACAGGAGCACTTCTGATTTCTCACAGCTGGTTTGAGATGCCAAGAATACAGGTCACGTGACCATGGTGGTCCTGAGCCCTCCGGAGATGCTGATCTGATCTCATTGCAGCAGGTCTGGAGCCCGAGCTCCACGCTCCACGGTGACTCTGTACCGCCACGCAGCGCGCACCTAACTGTTCTTCCTCTCGCGTTCACCTTCACATCCCGCTTGTCTCCACGACCTACGGGTCCCCCTTTCTCGNGTGGTCCTGAGCCCTCCGGAGATGCTGCCTACGGGTCCCCCTTTCTCAGCATCCTGTGTTTTCACCCTTCACTTCGGCCTCTCAGACCCTGCAAGCCCCTTGTCTCCCTGGACTTCAGCTTACACAGCAATGCCCCATGGGCGCTCTTCTTAAGGCCTCCAAGGACGATCTTCCTTGCAAAACGCTGTCCCGGAAGCACCTCCTCAGAAGCATGACCGTGATCCCTGAGGAGCGCAATCCTAAGTCCTCACTTGACTTCACGTTGGCCTTACCTTCCCCGCCCAAGTGATGGAGCAGTCTCCTTACATACGCTGTCCGCGAAGTGAGGGTGAGTCCTCTGTACTGGAGAAGCTCCATCACCAGGGAGGAGAGTCTCAGAAGGACGTGAGGGACTTTGCAGCCGGGGTTGGAATCTCAGCTCAACCGGGTACTAGACGTGTAAGCTATTTCAGGTTATTGAATCTCAGTGCCTCAGTTTCCTCTTCATGAAAATGGGCTTACTATCACAAAACTGAAAGAGGCATTGTGGGGCCTGATTCAAGCACCTGGAGCGTCGGAAGCTCTGAATAAATGAATGTGAGCCACTGTTCTGAGCAAGGTGATTCAGACATCCCATCAGGAAGGAACACTGCTCTCAGCTGTAGGTAACAGAAAAACTTTGACTCAACTGGCTGGAAAGAGGAAATTTATTTCTCCTAACAAGAGGTGCAGGGGGAGGTGACTCAGGATTTGTTTACTTGCTGGCTCAAAATGTCACCAAGGGCACAGGCTCCCTCCATGACCATCCTTGGTGTTGCAGGCTTGGTCCCTGCACTGTTTTTGTGACTGCCGGATGAACATCACAGTTCCCAGGCAGACCGAGGACATCCGGGAAAGAAGGAGCTCTCCTGGGATGAGAAAACCTTTCCAGAAGTCCTTGGGCAGAGTGCCCTCCCAGCTTTTGGGTCAGAATTCTCACTAGTGAGGGACCTTCTCTGTGACTGGCTAGGGATTAATTAGCTCCCACTCCTTGGGGTTGCAGAGGACCAAGACTTTTCAAAGTACACGGCCATTTGAGGGAAGAAAGAACTGGAAAGAAATGTGGGCTTTTTGTTAAGAGGGAGAAGTGTCTCCTGTATTCCCAGTCCTAAGAGTCTGTGTGATTCTTTTTTGTCCCAACCACATCTCTTGCTTATGCAGGGCCTCCTGCTTAGAACTCACACAATAAATCTTTTTGCCAGGGACTGTGCTGGGCCACCTTCGCACCTTGAATCAAAACCCTATTCTCAAGATTTAGATCAAGAACCAACAATTCAGTGGAGATACTTCCTACATAATGAATTACCTCTATGTGTTCAAGTTAAGCCAGTCAATCCATACCATGCTTTACTAATCACGTTATCACGTTAGAGCTGTTCCTCTCTTCAGCTGGGTTGTAAACTCCTTAAGGTCAGGGACCATGAATAAACTATCTTATTCCATTTGGCTCTTCCATGTATTTATGGTGGCCAACCATAAGGATGGCGCTTAATCAATGCCTGTTGAATGGAGTGAAATCAGAAGATAGTCTTTAAGTGCTCTCTCTGGTCAAGGCCTGAGGATACCATGCTTGGCGCCACGGGAGACACAGGGCAGAAAAAAACTTTCCCTCCTAAAGTTTTCAGTGCAGGAGAGGAGCTCATATGAGAAGCTGTGTCCAGCTGGAGAAGTCCATCTTTCGCCACTGGCTTTACCCTTTGTCTTTTCAGCTTGTTCAGTTGCTCCCCTCCTGTAACCTTCTGGACAATGCTGATGCTGCCCTGGGGCTCCCTGCCTGAGTCTTGCTTCTATCTCCAGCACCCCAGACACAGCCTTCCTGATCTGTTCTTTCCTGTCCCTTTTCCCATTCATACAAAACCTCTCCTTCCTAAGTCCCAATCCCTGTGATCGAGGCACGGCAGTCCCCAGCCTGTGTGTCACCATGGAGCGTACAGCCTGGGGAGGGGGTGGTGTGGGAAAGATTCAAGTGTCTTACATTTCTTGTGCCCTTTGTTTCTCTTATTAGTACCTCAGCTCTACTTCAGATCATCGGACATTAGGTCCTGAAGGTTGGGGACCCCTGGATGCTGGTTTAATGTTAGTCTCTAAGAAATTCACTTATAGATAAAGCTTTCAGTGTTACCCATTCAGGGCACCTGAGAAACTGGGGGGATTCCTGTGGGTGCAAGGACATGAATATGACAGTGGATTTTGGAGACTGGCCAGCTGGTGGTGGGGTTCTTTCTGGCAAGACAGCCTTCACTTTTCTTCAAGAAATCCCACAGCAATGATCTTACTTGTCCTCTAGTCTGGGACCTTTCAAATCATTTGCTTTACTTTGTACCATCTCTTAAGAAGCCACTCTTCTGGGAGTGAACTTAGCTTGAGCACACACAAGTTTTCCTTTTTATTGACGTATAGTTGATTTAAAATAATACGTTAGTTTCAGGTGTACAACACAGTGATATGATATTGTTATAGATTATATTTCATTTAAATTTATTAAAAATAATGGCTATTTTCCCCTGTGCTGTACAATATATCCTTATTGCTTATCTATTTTATACATAGTAGTTCATATCTCTTAATCCCACGCCCCTAACTCACCTCTCCCCCTTCCTTCTCCCACTGGTAACCACTTGTTCATTCTCTGTGAATTTGTTTCTGTGAGCAAACACAAGCTTTCGTGCATTTTACAGGCTAATAAGAGATTAAGGTTATTTGAGGAAAGGTCTACTCAACTGCTGCCTGTATGTACGGATTTCCTTCTCAGTAAGGAAATTCTCCCACACCTATTCTTTTGATCACCATGGTTGGGATTGCCAGGGACAAAGGAGGAAAAGGACAGAGTCAGATAAAACAGAAAACAAAAATCAGTTTGTTTAAACTGCCAGGGAAATCTGCCTTCGGCTAAAGGAAGTCAGACTCAGAACATCCTGTTCTAGTTAATAAAGCTCATCTGCTTCCAGCTTGAACAGAAAAATAAAATCTCTGCATCCATGTGGGGCCACTCAACTTTTCCCACCTTTACACTCTCAGCCACCTACACCCAGCCAGGCTCACGGACGGAAGGGTGGCCTCTGTCGTCCCCACCCAGCAAGCTGCTCCTTCTGAACGCTAAAGGCAGGTCATGTGCAATGAAGCACAGACTCTCTTGCTTGTATGTAAATCTTTAAGCCTCCTCTAAAAAAGGAAGCCTAGAAAAGCAAATGGCAACCCATTCCAGTATTCTTGCCTGGGAAAGGCCATGAACAGAGAGGAGCCTGCTGGGCTACAGTCCACAGGGTCGCAAAGAGATGGACACAACTTAGTGACTGAACAACAAGAGCAAAAGAAGCCATGTCCCTCGGTGACTGAAACCGGTGTAATTCAGACTCAAAAATGCCAGGATCCTTAGTGGTTTCGGGGAGTAGGGGAGGGGAGAGAGAGATGTTCATCTCAGGGTTTTCAGGGCAGTGAATATACTCTGTATGATGCTATATAAAGTTTTTATCCAGATCCACAGAATGTAAGACACCAAGAGTGAGCTCTAAGGTACTCTAAAGACTCCAGGCAGAGCTCAGGGTTTTTAGGGCAGTGAATATACTCTATATAAAGCTTTTATCCAGATCCACAGAATGTAAGACACCAAGAGTGAGCTCTACGGTACTCTAAGGACTCCAGGTGATAATGAGGTGTAAGTGAAGGTCCACGAGTTGTGACAGAGGGACCACTGTAGCGGGAGATGTTGATTATGGGGGAGGCGATGAGTGTGTGGGGGCAGGAAGTATATGCAAAGTCCCTTCAATTTTGCGGTGAACCTAAAACTGCTCTTAAAAGAATAGTCTTTACGAAACAACAAAANGCATCCTGTGTTTTCACCCTTCACTTCGGCCTCTCAGACCCTGCAAGCCCCTTGTCTCCCTGGACTTCAGCTTACACAGCAATGCCCCATGGGCGCTCTTCTTAAGGCCTCCAAGGACGATCTTCCTTGCAAAATGCTGTCCCGGAAGCACCTCCTCAGAAGCATGACCGTGATCCCTGAGGAGCGCAATCCTAAATCCTCACTTGGCTTCACGTTGGCCTTACCTTCCCCGCCCAAGTGATGGAGCAGTCTCCTTACATACGCTGTCCGCGAGGTGAGGGTGAGTCCTCTGTACTGGAGAAGCTCCATCACCAGGGAGGAGAGTCTCAGAAGGACGTGAGGGACTTTGCAGCCGGGGTTGGAATCTCAGCTCAACCGGGTACTAGACGTGTAAGCTATTTCAGGTTATTGAATCTCAGTGCCTCAGTTTCCTCTTCATGAAAATGGGCTTAATATCACAAAACTGAAAGAGGCATTGTGGGGCCTGATTCAAGCACCTGGAGCGTCGGAAGCTCTGAATAAATGAATGTGAGCCACTGTTCTGAGCGAGGTGATTCAGACATCCCATCAGGAAGGAACACTGCTCTCAGCTGTAGGTAACAGAAAAACTTTGACTCAACTGGCTGGAAAGAGGAAATTTATTTCTCCTAACAAGAGGTGCAGGGGGAGGTGACTCAGGATTTGTTTATTTGCTGGCTCAAAATGTCACCAAGGGCACAGGCTCCCTCCATGACCATCCTTGGTGTTGCAGGCTTGGTCCCTGCACTGTTTTTGTGACTGCCGGATGAACATCACAGTTCCCAGGCAGACCGAGGACATCCGGGAAAGAAGGAGCTCTCCTGGGATGAGAAAACCTTTCCAGAAGTCCTTGGGCAGAGTGCCCTCCCAGCTTTGGGGTCAGAATTCTCACTAGTGAGGGACCTTCTCTGTGACTGGCTAGGGATTAATTAGCTCCCACTCCTTGGGGTTGCAGAGGACCAAGACTTTTCAAAGTACACGGCCATTTGAGGGAAGAAAGAACTGGAAAGAAATGTGGGCTTTTTGTTAAGAGGGAGAAGTGTCTCCTGTATTCCCAGTCCTAAGAGTCTGTGTGATTCTTTTTTGTCCCAACCACATCTCTTGCTTATGCAGGGCCTCCTGCTTAGAACTCACACAATAAATCTTTATGCCAGGGACTGTGCTGGGCCACCTTCGCACCTTGAATCAAAACCCTAATTCTCAAGATTTAGATCAAGAACCAACAATTCAGTGGAGATACTTCCTACATAATGAATTACCTCTATGTGTTCAAGTTAAGCCAGTCAATCCATACCATGCTTTACTAATTGGTTTATATCACCTTCGAGCTGTTCCTCTCTTCAGCTGGGTTGTAAACTCCTTAAGGTCAGGGACCATGAATAAACTATCTTATTCCATTTGGCTCTTCCATGTATTTATGGTGGCCAACCATAAGGATGGCGCTTAATCAATGCCTGTTGAATGGAGTGAAATCAGAAGATAGTCTTTAAGTGCTCTCTCTGGTCAAGGCCTGAGGATACCATGCTTGGCGCCACGGGAGACACAGGGCAGAAAAAAACTTTCCCTCCTAAAGTTTTCAGTGCAGGAGAGGAGCTCATATGAGAAGCTGTGTCCAGCTGGAGAAGTCCATCTTTCGCCACTGGCTTTACCCTTTGTCTTTTCAGCTTGTTCAGTTGCTCCCCTCCTGTAACCTTCTGGACAATGCTGATGCTGCCCTGGGGCTCCCTGCCTGAGTCTTGCTTCTATCTCCAGCACCCCAGACACAGCCTTCCTGATCTGTTCTTTCCTGTCCCTTTTCCCATTCATACAAAACCTCTCCTTCCTAAGTCCCAATCCCTGTGATCGAGGCACGGCAGTCCCCAGCCTGTGTGTCACCATGGAGCGTACAGCCTGGGGAGGGGGTGGTGTGGGAAAGATTCAAGTGTCTTACATTTCTTGTGCCCTTTGTTTCTCTTATTAGTACCTCAGCTCTACTTCAGATCATCGGACATTAGGTCCTGAAGGTTGGGGACCCCTGGATGCTGGTTTAATGTTAGTCTCTAAGAAATTCACTTATAGATAAAGCTTTCAGTGTTACCCATTCAGGGCACCTGAGAAACTGGGGGGATTCCTGTGGGTGCAAGGACATGAATATGACAGTGGATTTTGGAGACTGGCCAGCTGGTGGTGGGGTTCTTTCTGGCAAGACAGCCTTCACTTTTCTTCAAGAAATCCCACAGCAATGATCTTACTTGTCCTCTAGTCTGGGACCTTTCAAATCATTTGCTTTACTTTGTACCATCTCTTAAGAAGCCACTCTTCTGGGAGTGAACTTAGCTTGAGCACACACAAGTTTTCCTTTTTATTGACGTATAGTTGATTTAAAATAATACGTTAGTTTCAGGTGTACAACACAGTGATATGATATTGTTATAGATTATATTTCATTTAAATTTATTAAAAATAATGGCTATTTTCCCCTGTGCTGTACAATATATCCTTATTGCTTATCTATTTTATACATAGTAGTTCATATCTCTTAATCCCACGCCCCTAACTCACCTCTCCCCCTTCCTTCTCCCACTGGTAACCACTTGTTCATTCTCTGTGAATTTGTTTCTGTGAGCAAACACAAGCTTTCGTGCATTTTACAGGCTAATAAGAGATTAAGGTTATTTGAGGAAAGGTCTACTCAACTGCTGCCTGTATGTACGGATTTCCTTCTCAGTAAGGAAATTCTCCCACACCTATTCTTTTGATCACCATGGTTGGGATTGCCAGGGACAAAGGAGGAAAAGGACAGAGTCAGATAAAACAGAAAACAAAAATCAGTTTGTTTAAACTGCCAGGGAAATCTGCCTTCGGCTAAAGGAAGTCAGACTCAGAACATCCTGTTCTAGTTAATAAAGCTCATCTGCTTCCAGCTTGAACAGAAAAATAAAATCTCTGCATCCATGTGGGGCCACTCAACTTTTCCCACCTTTACACTCTCAGCCACCTACACCCAGCCAGGCTCACGGACGGAAGGGTGGCCTCTGTCGTCCCCACCCAGCAAGCTGCTCCTTCTGAACGCTAAAGGCAGGTCATGTGCAATGAAGCACAGACTCTCTTGCTTGTATGTAAATCTTTAAGCCTCCTCTAAAAAAGGAAGCCTAGAAAAGCAAATGGCAACCCATTCCAGTATTCTTGCCTGGGAAAGGCCATGAACAGAGAGGAGCCTGCTGGGCTACAGTCCACAGGGTCGCAAAGAGATGGACACAACTTAGTGACTGAACAACAAGAGCAAAAGAAGCCATGTCCCTCGGTGACTGAAACCGGTGTAATTCAGACTCAAAAATGCCAGGATCCTTAGTGGTTTCGGGGAGTAGGGGAGGGGAGAGAGAGATGTTCATCTCAGGGTTTTCAGGGCAGTGAATATACTCTGTATGATGCTATATAAAGTTTTTATCCAGATCCACAGAATGTAAGACACCAAGAGTGAGCTCTAAGGTACTCTAAAGACTCCAGGCAGAGCTCAGGGTTTTTAGGGCAGTGAATATACTCTATATAAAGCTTTTATCCAGATCCACAGAATGTAAGACACCAAGAGTGAGCTCTACGGTACTCTAAGGACTCCAGGTGATAATGAGGTGTAAGTGAAGGTCCACGAGTTGTGACAGAGGGACCACTGTAGCGGGAGATGTTGATTATGGGGGAGGCGATGAGTGTGTGGGGGCAGGAAGTATATGCAAAGTCCCTTCAATTTTGCGGTGAACCTAAAACTGCTCTTAAAAGAATAGTCTTTACGAAACAACAAAAAAAAGTCCTTCTCTCCTCCATCTCTCCATCCCAAAGTGATTCGCTGATGTGGGATCCAGATACAATTTCACTTACTCCACGTGACATGTGCATCCATAATAGCTGAACAACCTCACGCTCGGGGAGGGCTCCCTCAGATCTACTCCAGCTTCAGTTCCCAATCCTTGGCATCGAACCATCCATGAACAGCCCCCGGGCCGCCCAGCTGGTCTGTCTAAGAAGATGCCCATGTGTGAATCAGATTCTCAGCCAAATGACACTTCTGCAGATAAGCCGGAACACTTTTTCTTGTCAGAAAACGTGTTCATCTACTTTTGTGTTTTTCTCCCTTAAATGTCAGAAAACGTAGAGGCAATTTTATAGCTACCGTGTTCCAATCTGCTCAAAAATTACAGGTTATAAGGACTGGAGGGAGCCCCCTAGATCACCTAATAAAATGTTCTGGTTTATAGATGAGGAAACTGAGGTCCATAAAGGGGGAGGGATTTCCTGAGGGGCTCTGCTAAAGGGCTTTCTCAGTGGCTCAATGGTAAAGAATCTTCCTGCCAATGCAGGAGACTTGGGTTCAATCCCTGGGTTGGGAAGATGCCCTGGAGAAAGAAATGGCAACCCACTCCAGTATTCTTGTCTGGAGAATCCCCATGGACAGAGGAACTTGGCGGGCTTCAGTCCACGGGGTTGCAAAAGAGTCAGACACAACTTAAGTGTCTAAACAACAAGAACACTTCTAAAACTGAGACCAAAACCTCCATCTCAGGACTCCTAGCTTTTTCTGCGAATGCACAGTGGAGTCTGGAAATACCTACTTCTGCTTCCTTCAGATCGTCTTAATTCATTTCTCACGTGGCTTTCTTTTCTTTTTCAAAAAATATTTATTATTTTTGGCTGCATTGGGTCTTAGCTGCAGCACGCGGGACCTTTTCATTGAGACACGAGGGCTTCTCGCTAGCTGTAGCACGTGGGCTCAGCAGCTGTGGTGCGCGGGCTTAGGTGCTCCTCGTCATGTGGGATCTCAGTTCCCTGACCAGGGTCGGAACCCGAGTCCACTGTGTCGGAAGGCAGATTCTTAATCCCTAGGCCACCAGGGAAGTCCCCAGTCCAGTGATTTTCAAAGCGTGGCCCTTGCATCAGCAGCATCGGCAGTGTCTGGGACTTGGTGGCTGGATCAAGTCTCTGAATCTATTTTAACAAGCCCTCCGGGTGACTTCAGTGCACCCTAAAGTTTGAGACTAGTATCCTTGCCTGGGAAAGTCCACAGACAGAGGAGCCTGGTGGGCTACCATCCACGGGGTCGCAAAGAGTTGCAAACAGCTTAGAAACTGAACAATGATAACAACAGAAGTCTGAGACACGTTACTTTAATCTGTTAACTCCGTCCAGCAAGGAGATCAGAGGACTAATCAGGTTCATCTAATTTTATCTTTTTCAGCCTGGCTCTTCCACTGACCGAAATCAGAGGTTCACCTAAGTCACCTTTAGAGAAACAGAGTTTATGGTAAATTTGTGAAGGACTGGAGTGGAAAGCCAGGGTGAACTGAGGCACCTCTGGGGACCGTCCCTGCCTCTGCCTGTTTCTCCCTTTTTTTCCGTTTCCCCTGTCTTCCCTCCACAGATCTGTTCCTATACTTCCTGCTCTTCTTTCCTTTTCCTTTATAGCTGGCCTTTGCCTTCGGTCTACCATGACCTGAGTCAAAAGCCTAACTCGCAGCATCCTTTGGCCTTGATTTCCCTNTTTTTTTCCGTTTCCCCTGTCTTCCCTCCACAGATCTGTTCCTATACTTCCTGCTCTTCTTTCCTTTTCCTTTATAGCTGGCCTTTGCCTTCGGTCTACCATGACCTGAGTCAAAAGCCTAACTCGCAGCATCCTTTGGCCTTGATTTCCCTTCCCACCTGGAAAATTCTCTCCATATAACCTTTCCCGTTAGTCTGTTCAAGTTCCTGGAAAGGATTCCGATTGGCCTCCCTTTTGAGCCAGGCAGCGCTGGTCATATCCTCACCCAAATGATGGGTCCCCTTTGGCCTGAGGCTTTTCCTGTCTCATCAATTGCTGACAGAGGATGGATTGCAGCTGGGGAGATGGGTGACTTCTGTGCAGTGACAGAGGCTTCAGGAAGACAGTGGGGGTGGGGATGGGGGGGAGAACACGTGGGAGGCTGCCTTCCACCCGCTGCCCACTTACCCCGCTCACTGTGTGCGTGAGACACGAGGGCACTTGGCCCTGGGACTCAGCAGTTAGGTTACTGAGGGTTGGGCTGGAGATACGTTTCTCTAACATTATCGTGACCCTAGCATTTTTTTCTTTTTTAATGTTTTAGTATCGATTTATTTTTGATTATGCTGGGTCTTCACTATGGCGTGTGGCCTTCTCCAATTGCGGCTCGAGGGCTCGGTAGTTGGGGCGTGTGGGATCTTAGTTCCCTGATCCGGGATTGAACCTGGCCCCTTGCATTGGGAGTGTGGCTTCTTAACCACTGGACCACCAGGGAAAATCCCCCTCATCTTCAATGTATTTGGCTTGGGTATTGAAGATCCGGGCCTGGAAGATTTGGGCTGCAGGTTATCAACTCTCAGCAAGTCACAGAGGATCCAAGCTGGAAGGGACTTCAGAGATCACCCCGCTCAGCCATTCCTCACCAGAATCCTGGGGAGCTTCTGAAAACTACAGCTGCCTGGGCCCACCTCACAGATGCTGCTTAAAAACCCCCAGGGGCTCTCGGTGCACAGCTGCCACTGAGAACTACTGCTTGGACTGACCTCTTGATTTTTCAGGGGGAGACACTGCAGCTCAGTTCCATAACATGGCCCTGGCTCAGCTGAACATTCTACTTCCAACGTAGTTATGGAGTTTGGGTTGTTGTTGCTGTTTGGTCGCTCAGTCGTGTCTGACTCTTTGCGACCCCTTGGAGCCAGGCTCCTCCGTCCATGNTGATTTTTCAGGGGGAGACACTGCAGCTCAGTTCCATAACATGGCCCTGGCTCAGCTGAACATTCTACTTCCAACGTAGTTATGGAGTTTGGGTTGTTGTTGCTGTTTGGTCGCTCAGTCGTGTCTGACTCTTTGCGACCCCTTGGAGCCAGGCTCCTCCGTCCATGGGGATTCTCCAGGTAAGAATACTGGAGTGGGTTGCCATTTCCTTCTCCAGGAGATCTTCCCAACCCAGGGATGGAACCTGCACTTCCTGTGTCTCCTACATTGGAAGACAGATGCTCTACTCCTGAGCCACCAGGGAAACTCAGGGTTTGGGTTACTAGATGCTGAATGGTTAGAGCTGAAAGAGATCACAAAAGCCATGCACTCAGCCCATCACCTCCTGAGTCTAAGGAGCTAAGTGACCTGCAAAGGAGTCAAAGCCGGAAAGAGGGTGCAAAGGCTATAACGCGGGTCTCCCGATCCGTACCCAGAGCTTTGCTCATAACCCCAAGGCTGGGACGGGAAGTGGACCAGCTGCCGACCTGCGCTAACTCTGCACTTGGGAGCCTTTCCGGCCACACAGCTGAAACAGCCTAGCAGAGGGACCCGGGCAGGACTGGCCACGGAGCGGGCTCTGGCAGAGGAGTCAGCGCTGGTGCCCTGAGGACAGAGAGGAGGCAGCTGGTCTGAGGAGACAAATCCTTGCTTTCTGCCTGCCTCCCAATTATGCTGGGTGTGTGTGTGTGTGTGTGTGTGTGTGTGTGTGTGTGTGCGCGCGCGCGCGCGAAGGTGGCTGAAGATGAAAAGGTCCTAGGTTCTGATGGTAAAGAATTTGCCTGCAATGCAGGAGTCGCAGGAGACATGAGTTGGATCCCTGGGTCGGGAAGATCCCCTGGAGGAGGAAATGGCAACCCACTCCAGTATTCTTGCCTGGATAATCCCATGGACAGAGGAGCCTGGCGGGCCACAGTCCACGGGGTTGCAAAGAGTCAGACATGAGTCAAGCTACTTAGCACGTGGTGTAAAAAAGAAAAAAATGAGGCAAAGGCTCCCTGGGCAATGAGAGAGGGAGGCAGGAAACCCAAGGGTGTGAGCGTGAGCTTTAACCTCATCCTTTCAGGTGGGTGGGGGATGGAGAAGAGGTGAGAAAATAAATCCCCCTCAAGCTTGTGAGGAGCTCTCCAGCGGATAAAGCATGTTCACACACAGTCAGCTCGTCTGACCTTCAGCGCAGCCCCGCATGGTGGGCAGGTCCTGTGACCCAGGGACAGGGACAGGGAGCAGCTGGGCTCCGAGGCGACATGGCCGTTACCCGGGGAGCTGACCTGCCCCCTCGGGGCTCCAGCCCAGGGCTCTGACCACCGTGGGATCCTGCCCTCCAGGTGTGTGTGTGTGAGTGTCCCTCAAGAATGTGCTTGCCTGTGAGGGGTCATGTTTACCAGGGCCACAGCAGCTGGAAAATGTACAGGGTTTGGTTATAGGGCGGCTGTGAGGTCTTAGACAAGCTAGTTCTCATCTAAGAAACAAGCATCCTGCGGGGCTGCTGTAGGGGTCAGAGAGAAGTACACTAAGCACCTAAACCGGGCTTGCCAGGAGCCTGTGAGCACTCAGCCAATGGTAATACCCCGTGTGCTTGTTGGTGGCCTGGATGCTGAAGCGTATCTGTCTTCAGATAAAAAAAGAAAAGAGCCTGGCACAGGGCCAGGGCTGCTGGCTCTGTCCAAACGCGAACTTGTCCTCAGGGATCTTCCCTGAGGCTTGACGGGGGAAACCAAGTCCCACTTCCTACCCTCAACTTTCTGACTCTGCACGAGTACTTGCTGATGGATTTGCTAGTCAGACACAAATACAGATCACTAAGGTCCCTGGTGGCTCAGACGGTAAAGAATCTGCCTGCCGATGCAGGAGACAAAGGTTCACTCCCTGGGTCGGGAAGATCCGCATGGAGAAGGCCATGGCAACCCACTCCAGTCTTGTTGCCTGGAGAATCCTGTGGACAGAGGAGCCTGGAGGGCTGCAATCCATTAGGTTGCAAAGGGTCGGACACGACTGAGCAACTTTGACTTCACAAGGTCAGTGTGGGTGGCACTTCGGAGGCCTGAGACGCTCTCAGAAGTCAACGGTTGAGACTCTGGGGCGGAGTGACTGCGTCAGAGGATCGGCTGGGGCAGGGAGGGGCTGGGGGGCCGTGCAGATCAGAGCCGAGCACATACAAGGACACCCCTCACGCGTGGCATTGCACCCAGTCCTCACAAGCAGCCATGCGGACGGGGTTTTCTCCCATTTCACTGGAGGAGGCTGGAGGAGTGCTCAGTTACTTGTGGAAAGTCATTTTTTGGAACTGGGATTCAAGGTCAAGTCTGCCTGGTTTCAAAGGCTATGCTCTTTACACTACCTGCAACCCAGTCCTCGCCACCCATACAGGTGAGATCCCACAGGGAGGCTGGGAAGCGCTAGGTCTACAGGGGTGTGTGTGTGTGTGTGTGCACGCGTGCACATCACTTGAAGCTCAAGGAGGACTAGGAGCGTGAGGCCCGGGCCGGCTCATGGGAAGTGGCCTCCTGAAAGGAGAATCTTCGCTGACATTGGACAGCTACCCACGCCATGCTGACTTCCTCACCACACTCGCTATGGGGTTCAGCTGTATTCCTCGCGCCACCCCTCCACTTGGCTTTTACTTCTGAGCCACACACTGAAGACCTTCAGGCCAAGCCAGCCAGGACCCATGGCCCACGGAGGCACACGCAGAGTGTGTACAGGGGAGAAGCAGGAAGGGGCAGGGGAGGCAGAGTGTGTACAGGGGAGAAGCAGGAAGGGGCAGGGGAGGCAGAGTGTGTACAGGGGAGAAGCAGGAAGGGGCAGGGGAGGCTCCACAGAGCCCAGACCCTTCTGCTGTGTCTCACCTGCCCGGGGTACCCAGGTGCCCTTGAGATACTCGGGCATCTCCCTCGGGGTTCTGAGGTGATGCAGAGCCCCAGGGATGTCAGAGTGACAATTTCAGCTCATGCATGCTCAGTCGCTTCAGCTGTGTCCAACTCTGTGACTCTGTGGACTGCAGACCATCAGGCTCCTCTGTCCATGGGATTCTCCAGGCAAGTATACTGGACGGGGTTGCCATTCCCTTCTCCAGCGGATCTTCCTGACCCAGGGATCGAACCCACGTCTCATAACTCCTGTGTTGGCAGGCGTATTCTTCACCACTGGACCCCAGGGCAGCCCATTTTAGCCTCAGCTGGATCTAATTAGCTTTGGGGGTGGTGGCGGGCAGGTGAGGGGGTGGTCTTTTTACAGAGGACTGACAGGAACGTTTATCATTTCAGAACTGTCGAGGCGCTGGCTGTCTCCCTCCGGCCCTCGGGCTGGCCTCCTGTCAGCCGCTAATCTGGGAAGCCCTTCCCAGCCAGGCTCAGAGGAGGCTCAGGGCTGGGGCGGAGCCCAGACTCTCCTTTAGAAGCAAGACAGGGATGCAGTCAACACCTGGAAAGAGGCCAAATGGACACCTGGAACAGCTGCTCAGAAGGTAACTTGACTGGGTAATCATCTGAGGAAAGATTCTGCAAAGCATTTGACGGAAATCTGTACCCAGAGTGTGCGGGGGTGAATCTGTTGACTTTAAAAAATGCACAATGTGAGAGTTGTGAGTTGAATTTTATTTGGGACAAAATGAGGACTGCAGCCCAGGAGACGGCATCTCAGATAGCCCTGAGAAACTGCTCCAGAGGCAGGAGGGAAAGCTCAGTATGTGATTTTTGGTGAAGAGGGGGAATACATGCAGCCGAGCACACATTTTCTAGAAGATTTCTACTAGTCTCACGAAGCCTTAGCTAGTCACGAGGAACAGTCGTCACCATGGATTGCAGTGCTTTTCTAGATGTGGAGAGATGGAAGAACTGGGCTCGTAAAGTCCGATCCTGAAAAATATCTAAAGACGACCTGAAGACCTGTCCTGCGTTTTCCCCCCTGAGCACAGAGTGTCTCATTTCTGCTTTCCACCCTGAACTCATTTCAGGGTGTGTTGAAGGTCAGCAGCTGCAGCAGCACACGACTCAATCCTTGTAGAGGCAGATGGGTAGATGGCAAGTGCCAATTAGTCACTGACAAACCCAAGGCGATGGCTCACTCTTCCTGTGTCTGCCTCAGCCCTGGATGAGGGGATTGTGCCCTCCCAGGAGAGGCTCTGGAAATGAATACAGCAACCCTCATCTGAGACCCCCAGAGAATCATGTTCCAGGAGTGGCGAGGGTACCCCATCCCAAATATCCACCTAATGTGCACAGCCCCAAACTATAGCAAGCGTCGTGATGTGCTGCTTACCTGTCCACACTCTGGTTCAGACTGTGTGGGTACAAGTCTTGGCTTTGCTGGTTATGAGCTGTGTGACTCTGGGCAAGTTTTCTCTGTGCCTCAGTTTCCCCATCTACCAATAGGCTGATAACAGTGTCTATTTCTTAGGAGAACTGTGATAATTAGGTAAGTTTATCTATAGACTGCAAGAAGATGAAACCAGTCAATCCTAAAGGAAATCAACCCTGAATATTCATTGGAAGGACTGATGCTGAAGCTGAAGCTCCAATATTTTGGCCACCTGATATGAGAAGTCTGCTTACTTCAGTGAGACCCTGATGCTGGGAACATTGAAGGCAAAAGGAGAAGGGGGCAGCAGAGGATGAGATGGTTAGATAGATCTTTGGCTCAATGGACATGAGTTTGAGCAAACTCTGGAAGATGGTGAAGGACAGGGAAGCCTGGCATGCTGCAGTCCATGGGGTCACAGAGTCGGATACAACTTAGCGACTGGACAACAATCTATGTAAAGATCTTAGGATAGTGCTTGGCCTTTAGCCAGCAGGTATTACAATGATGCTTTTCTCCTGGTTCTAGTTCAACTGCCGGTCTCCTGCCTGGACCGTCACACATCTGTCTTCCATGCCACATGCCCACCTTCGGCAGCACCCTCTATACCCAGCTGAGGCTCCTGGGCTCAAGTGGTTTCCACTCACATGAACCCCCACTCTGCTGTTATGATCCTCTCCATCACTAACGCACTGGAGAGCCACCAGTGAGGCCTGGACCTGAGTGTGAAACAGCTCCCTGTGAAGCCAACCCCCTTGCATGGCGAGAAGGAGGCCACGTTTCAGGTAGCACCACTGATCAGTTCTCCTACCCCGCCCCTCTAGTCTCCTGTTTCACCCACCGTCAGGTCTCAGAGGCCTTACACTCTTTCCAGGGGGAGGTGGGCGTGCTTGGGTCACGGTAGACAAAGGCGACATTCTGTCCCAGCTCTTCGCACTCTTCTTTCAGGCCCAGCTCAAATGTCATCTCCTTGGTGTGGCTCTCCCCGTTCCCACAGTCAGAACTCTCACTTTACAAATTGCTCGCCAATTGTGATCTCAGACAAGTCCCCTTCCTCTGCTACTTCAGCTTGCTCATTTGTGAAATGAATGACACCGGTTCCAAATGAACCTTCCAGCCCTTGGGGAAGATCCATTATCAGCCAATGGATGTAAAGGCCCAGGCCCCTCCCTTGGCCCTCCGTGCCAGGCAGAGGAGATGGGGAGATACCGGAGTGAGCTCACTGCCCTGCTGTCTACAGAGCTGATAAAACCAAGCCCTTTCCTGGAATGCCCTTCCCTCATTCTCCACACATGGAATTCCTATTCAGCCTTCAAGGACCAGCTCAAATGTCATCCGTCCCGTGAAGCATTCCTGCTGCCCTCAAGAAAAACCAATTTTCCTCTCCCTTTCACTCCTGTAATCCTTTGTCCCTATTAAATCTCTTGTTGCTGTTTAACTTTTACCATATTCAACTTATAGCTTTAGGTCAAGAATTGCATTTTGTGCTTTGGAGGTAACTTCACAGCGTGTAACAGGCTACCCAGCAGCTCCAGAAATGCTCACTAATTCAAATTTCTGGATTCTGGAGTGGACCCTGGAGGAAAACGCTACCATCACTGTGTGTACGTGTTAGTTGCTCAGTCGTGTCCGACTCTTTGCAACCCATGGGCTGTAGCCCTCCAGGCTCCTCTATCCATGGAATTCTCCAGGCAAGAGTACTAGAATGGGTTACCATTTCCTTCTCCACTACCATCACTAGTTTGCTTGTTTGCTCAGTTGCTAAGAGGAGTCTGACTCTTTGTGACCCCAGAGACTGCTGCACACCAGGCTTCTCTGTCCTTCATCACCTCCTGGAGCTTGCTCAAACTTATGTCCATTGAGTTGGTGACGCCATCCAACCATCTCATCCTCTGTTGCCCCCTTCTCCTCCTGCCTTCAATCTTTCCCAGCATCAGGGTCTTTTCCAATGAGTTGGCTCTTCAGACCAGTGGCCCAAACTATTGGAGCTTCAGCTTCAGCATCAGTCCTCCCAGTGAATGCTCAGAGTTGATCTCCTTTAGGATGGACTGGTTGGATCTCCTTGAAGTCCAAGGGACTCTCGAGAGTCTTCTCTAGCAGCACGGCGCAAAAGCATCACTAGTCTGATACTAGTTGATCGGAAGCCAACAGCTGAATTCACAGTCTAGTCCATTAGAGCCCGTGGAGAAGGGCTCCCAGACAGCCTGGGAGTGGGAGAGGGGAGCGGGATGGCTGTGTGTTTCTGTACAATCTCAGCTGCAATGCTTGAGGGTTAAAGGACCTTTTCAGGAAACAGTGAATCTGGAAGAGCCAGATCTTGTCTGTAGTTACACATTAGTTCATTATATGTTCCGTGACTCAATTTTCTTCGCAAACATTGAAAAATACAGACAGGTAACATAACTCTGCATGAATCAGTCCTGCCTTCCTCCTACGTAGTTGCTGAAGGAAATAGCACGGATGCCAGGAACGCGGCCACGGTATCACGTTTCACCTTCACAAGGTTCTTTCAGGTAGGCAGCCCCACGGCCTTCGGTTGGTAAATGTGGACATTAAGGCCGAGAGAGGTTAAGCAACTTGCCTAAGGGTCAGTGAGACGAAACCACAGAGCTCGTTGTGAAGACCTAGCTCTTTTTCTCACTCAGTAGGGGAGCCTGTCCATCAGAGTGTCAATTACTGGCACAATGGATCCGATGCGTTTCCAGCTCCCTCTAGAAATTTGTGTCCCAGTACAGGAGGTTGGTGGCTTCTCAGATGACTCAGTGGTAAAGAACCCACGAGATGCGGTTTGACCCCTGAGATGGGAAGATCCTCTGGAGAAGGACATGGCAACCCACTCCAGTATTCTTACCTGGAGAATCCCATGGACAGAGGAGCCCAGTGGGCTACAGCCCGTGGGGTTTCAAAAGAGTCAGTCATGACTTAGTTACTACACAACAGAGGAGGCTGGTACACAAATAATTAAAAATATAAGCCACTAACAATAAAACTATGGAATAGAAATATGTGTCATGGACTTGGTGGTGGGGAGAGGGTGGAGGCTGAGAAGGGTTCAGGCTGGGGCAGATCAGGGAGGGTTTCTCTGATCAGATCAGAGAAGCTGACTCTTGGAAGATGGGGATAAACTGAGTTTTGCTGGGTAGAGAACGAGGAAAGGCGAGCAAGCAGGAATCTGAGGCAGAGGGGGCGGCATGGGCAAAGGCTTACAGAGAATGCCAGACATGCCTGGGGAAGGAGACTAGACCAGAGCAGCCGGAACACGGGACTTCTCAGGACGAGCTGGGCTGTGCCAGGCTTAGCTTTGTTAAATGTTGGCCCTGTTTCTTTAAGCCCCAGGCAGCTGCTGATAGCCGCAGAGGAGGGCGGTGACACTGGCACAGTGGTAAAGAATCTGCGTGCTAATGAGGAGATGTANTCCAATGAGTTGGCTCTTCAGACCAGTGGCCCAAACTATTGGAGCTTCAGCTTCAGCATCAGTCCTCCCAGTGAATGCTCAGAGTTGATCTCCTTTAGGATGGACTGGTTGGATCTCCTTGAAGTCCAAGGGACTCTCGAGAGTCTTCTCTAGCAGCACGGCGCAAAAGCATCACTAGTCTGATACTAGTTGATCGGAAGCCAACAGCTGAATTCACAGTCTAGTCCATTAGAGCCCGTGGAGAAGGGCTCCCAGACAGCCTGGGAGTGGGAGAGGGGAGCGGGATGGCTGTGTGTTTCTGTACAATCTCAGCTGCAATGCTTGAGGGTTAAAGGACCTTTTCAGGAAACAGTGAATCTGGAAGAGCCAGATCTTGTCTGTAGTTACACATTAGTTCATTATATGTTCCGTGACTCAATTTTCTTCGCAAACATTGAAAAATACAGACAGGTAACATAACTCTGCATGAATCAGTCCTGCCTTCCTCCTACGTAGTTGCTGAAGGAAATAGCACGGATGCCAGGAACGCGGCCACGGTATCACGTTTCACCTTCACAAGGTTCTTTCAGGTAGGCAGCCCCACGGCCTTCGGTTGGTAAATGTGGACATTAAGGCCGAGAGAGGTTAAGCAACTTGCCTAAGGGTCAGTGAGACGAAACCACAGAGCTCGTTGTGAAGACCTAGCTCTTTTTCTCACTCAGTAGGGGAGCCTGTCCATCAGAGTGTCAATTACTGGCACAATGGATCCGATGCGTTTCCAGCTCCCTCTAGAAATTTGTGTCCCAGTACAGGAGGTTGGTGGCTTCTCAGATGACTCAGTGGTAAAGAACCCACGAGATGCGGTTTGACCCCTGAGATGGGAAGATCCTCTGGAGAAGGACATGGCAACCCACTCCAGTATTCTTACCTGGAGAATCCCATGGACAGAGGAGCCCAGTGGGCTACAGCCCGTGGGGTTTCAAAAGAGTCAGTCATGACTTAGTTACTACACAACAGAGGAGGCTGGTACACAAATAATTAAAAATATAAGCCACTAACAATAAAACTATGGAATAGAAATATGTGTCATGGACTTGGTGGTGGGGAGAGGGTGGAGGCTGAGAAGGGTTCAGGCTGGGGCAGATCAGGGAGGGTTTCTCTGATCAGATCAGAGAAGCTGACTCTTGGAAGATGGGGATAAACTGAGTTTTGCTGGGTAGAGAACGAGGAAAGGCGAGCAAGCAGGAATCTGAGGCAGAGGGGGCGGCATGGGCAAAGGCTTACAGAGAATGCCAGACATGCCTGGGGAAGGAGACTAGACCAGAGCAGCCGGAACACGGGACTTCTCAGGACGAGCTGGGCTGTGCCAGGCTTAGCTTTGTTAAATGTTGGCCCTGTTTCTTTAAGCCCCAGGCAGCTGCTGATAGCCGCAGAGGAGGGCGGTGACACTGGCACAGTGGTAAAGAATCTGCGTGCTAATGAGGAGATGTAAGAGATGCAAGTTCGATCCCTGGGTCGGGAAGATCCCCTGGAGTAGGCAATGGCCACCCACTCCAGTATTCTTGCCTGGGAAACCCCATGACAGAGGAGCCTGGTGGGCTACAGACCACGGGGTCACAAAGAGTCAGACTCGACTGCGCACACAGAGCACAGCACACGAGCTGTGTGAGGAGGGAGGCTCTGCAAGGAACTGGGAGGTATTAAACAGGGTCCTGCATCCTTCAGAAATGTGCCAGCAGCTCCCAAGGTCTCGGTCAGTATTGGTTTCAGGGATGACTCTCTTTCCCGTTGAAAGAGGCAGGCTGAAGAGCAGATCAGCTCTGGAGTCTGGGCGCACTGTCCCCTGCCCCCAGGATGGCAGAAACACAGCTGCTCTGCGTGATGAGGTCAAATATGCTGCAGCAGGTGGACATGCCCACCCAGAAGAAGTGGGACATGCTGCCCTCCACCAAGGGTAACACGGGGAACTCCCTGGGCCTGCAGTGCTCATTCCAAATGCTGGCTTCAGAACTGGAATACTGTTTATCCAAATTAACGAAAGATGTTCTAGATCCATGATGACATGTTCCTGACACAGTGCATGATTTATGACACAGATTTATAAACTCTATGTAACTGTAAATTACACATCTGTGCACAGTATTCTAACACAGGCTGAAACAATGTCCCATGACACACAATAAACTCAGGAGCTCTTTAACCATCAGTGCTAGAACTACGTGTTGACAATTACCTTGCACTGAGCACTTTGTGAAAATCCTTCCATTTTTCCTTTTTCCTTTTAAAAAAATATATATGCTGAACTCACCATGAAAAAAACAAACAGGTGATCTCTTTAGAAAACTGCCCCCAAATTCTTTGGCTCCGAAAGAAAATGCCGTGCCAGATTTTTGCCGAATAAAGAGACATTTTGAGTGGAATCTGGGTCGAGCCCAAATAAAGGAATGCTGCTTCTCTGAATCAGCAAAAGAATCCAGTCACTGGTATCCAGCACTCCATTATTCATTGACCCGAATTAGCAGGAGAGCTGTCTGCACTTTGGCGATGACTGGGAAAGTGGGGTTTGGAGGGGGAGAGGGAAGGAGGTGGTGGGTAGATAAAGGAGAGAAAAACAAGCCGAAATACCTCCCTAGCCAACTCTGAACAACATGTTGGGTGTGTCTTATTCGGAGGTGGAGAAGCTCCGAGGTCCCCTTGCTAGACACTGCCTCAGCTCACCTCTTTGCACGTGGGTTTGTTTCCCAGAGCAAAAGCTCAAAACAAACATCTTGCTGGGCTGCTTCCTCCCAGGAAGCCCCTCCAGGGTCCCAGCAAGCAAGGCCAGAGGGGAAACTGATTCCCCGGCCAGGAGACGGCCCCTCCCCGAGCCCTGGCCCCAGGCCGCTCACCGGGGTCTGCGGAAGGTCAGGCCGTAGTGCTGGCAGGCCAGCCCCACGGTGGGCGTGTACACGATGGGCAGGAACTTCTCCACGTCTGAGGTCAGCACGCGGTAGAAGAGCTTCTCGTTCCGGTCCTGGAGTGTCATGAGGATGATGTACCTTGGGAGAAGAGGCAAGAACCAGGCTGATAACATGAACACCATGAACATGGCAGCATGGACAGCCCTCGGCACAGAAACCCAGGGCTCCCACTCAGCTACTTGCAACGGCGCCTTCGCGAGTAAATCACCATCCCCACGGAACAGGAGTCTCAACATCTAGGAAATGTGGAGAATATGACCTGCATTATGGTGTCCATGGGGTCACCAAGAGTCAGACATGGCTGAGTGACTAACAATAACAGCAACAACGGCCCTTCTTGTTACACACATTTCATAGCTAATCTGACATGGGGAACATGACTCCCAATGACTTGTATGCGTGCTCAGTCACTCAGTCATGTCCAGCTCTTTGCAACCCCATGGACTGTAGCCTGCTAGGCTCTTCTGTTTATGAATTCTCCAGGCAAGAATTCTGGAGTGGGTTGCCATTACCTTCTCCAGGGGCTCTTCTGGACCTAGGGATCAAACCCATGTCTCCTATATTGCATGGGGATTCTTTACTATCTGAGCCACCAGGGAAGACTTGTAAGGTGGGTAATATAATTCTGGTTATTTTATTTTATTTTTTTTATTGGGATATAATTGCTATTTGGCCATTTTAGAGACAATTAAGCTACAGAGAAATGAAATAATTCACCAAGAGATCTGAACCTCTGCAATATAACTCCAGAATCTGTGCTCTCGGCCATGAGGCAAGATGACTCGTTAGGTTATAGTTATGTGGACAGTAATGACCGACAGCAGGATAACAGCATTCTGGGGCTGGGGGAAGGCTGGGAAAAATGCTAGGCGGACCGGTGATATATGAACTGGTCCTTCCTGTCACACAGGCCTGGTTTCTCTCACAAGTAGAGTTTACGAGTGTTTGAGCACCAAGTGATCTCAGGAAGCATGTTGCAAACATGCCTCCTTCCTGAAGCCTGAAATCAGTAAGCCAGGAAAAGGGCCTTTCATTCACACTTCATACAGAACAGTCTGGGAGAAAAAAAACTTAGGGACTGAAATTCCCAGTAAGGTGTGAAACTGAAAGTTGCTCAGTGTCTGAGTCTTTGCGACTGCATGGACTGTAGCCCACCAGGCTCCTCTGCCCACGGGATTCTCCAGACAAGAATGCTGGAGTGGGTTGCCATGCCCTCCTCCAGGGGATCATCCTGACCCAGGGACTGAACTCGCATCTCCTGCAGCTCCCGCACTGGGGGTGGTTTTTTTTTTTTTACAGCTGAGCCACTGGGGTAGCCCAATGAGGTGTAAGCAGCAGCTGATATCACAACCTTTAAGCTCTGGAGAGATAATGAGGGCGCATGAGGCCCTGGCATGGAGTGGGGTGACAGAAATGATCTGGCAGGGGTATGATCCCCGGGCGAGGCATCAGGTTCCTGGGTGTGAATCTCAGCTCTGCTGTTCACGAGCTGTGTGACCTTGAGGAAGTCTTGTGACTTCTTGGGGCTTCAGCCTCTTCTTCCTCACCAAAGGCACTGGTTGTCTGTTACTATGCTCTAGAAGGCACTTGCAGGAAAGGGGGATTTATGCTTTATAGTCAAGATCTTAGCTCATTATGAGTGTAACCATTCCCTTACTAAGCAGCCACCAGTACACAACTCTTCTCAATTCCGTATTCAGTGACGTCAAGTTGATAAGCTGAAATTGACCTTGGCGGGAGTATCTACATCGTGAAATTGGCAAATGCTTTAAATCCTCACCCCCTGGCCCCAGAACTGGTCCTTAAACACTTACCAGCACACCACTGTCTTTACCCATAAGCTGGGGAGCCTCCTTAGCCTTTCTCACTAAGCACCTGCTGGAATGAGGGGCTCCCGTAATCAATGGGTCAGAGAGGTCCTCAGGAGCAAGCCCCCTCGAGCTCACAGGATCAGGCACATCCATTGCCCCCGGGTCTTCCCAGGCATGTGGGTGAGGCCCATCTCACTGGAAAGAACTGGAAAGGGGAGGATTCTGGACTTCAATTTTTACGGTTTAATATCTTTAGGAAGGCGAATTGCGTTTTGGACTAAGGAAGTTTTGCTCTTAAGTGATAGAATGAGGATCTGAACTCAGGCTAATTTTGTAGCCGCTAAGCTTCAATACCTCTTAGCTATGGTATAGCAGAGAGGTTCCAAGCACAGACTCTGGAGCTAACTGCGTTCAAATCCTGGCTGTGCCAAAATTCACAGCCACGAGACCTGCCAGGTCACTACCTTCTTTAGTAAGATGGGTAAAGCTGACCCTGTGAATACCACTGACTCTTCCTGTTGACCTCCCCACCAGGAGAAACCAGAGGGGAGGCAGGGCTCTCCCTAAACCTCCAACGGATGGCATCCCAGGTCCACCCAAGGTGACACTGTCCATTTCCCCTCTGCTCCACCACATTCCTTTTATTCCAGGAACCTGGGCCAAACACCACTTCCTTAATCCATCTGTCCCTATATTTTTTTTTTTACTATAGATTAAAATTTTTTTTTTACTTGGAGGATAATTGCTTTACAATGTTGTGTTGGTTTCTGCCGTACGGCGTGAATCAGCCAGAAGCACACACGTGTCTTCTCCCCCTCACCTCCCTCCCACCCCCAGCCCTAGCCACGCCTCTACGTTGTCACCGGGCGCTGGGTTGAGCTCTTCCCACTGGCTATTTTACGTATGGTAATGGATGTTTCAGCACTACTCTCTTAATTTGTTGCACTGTCCCCTTCCCCTGCTGTGTCCACAGCTCTCTACATGTGTGCCTGCTCAGTTGTGTCTGACTCTTTGCGTATACGCCTACATTTTTGCTCCCCTCCTTCCCATTGAGTGAAATCCTTCCGGGAACCCCACTGCTGAATGCTGAAGTCCACTGGTACTTCCATTGCTACTATTGGTGCTTCCTGAGCTGACTCTGATTTCCTCACTTCTGGAAGGCCCAACCAGATCCCCCTGGTTGGAGTTCAGGCAATCTTCTCAGTCTTCCCAGGACACACACAGACCATGGCTCGATCACAACAAGCCCTGTCCCTCAGGAAGACCATCGCCCTGTAGAAGGCAAGGCTGGGTCTGGGCTCTCTCGGGGCTCTCGGCCTTTCCTAGCTAGAGAGTGTCCAGATAACCATCTGAGGACCACGGGAGACAGCTGAGCCTGGAGCTGGGTGAGAGAACAGACGCCAGGCACTCACTTGTCCAGGTCACTCTGCTGCCGCTCGTAGTATCTCATGACCCGGAGGAGCTGGACGTCCTGGCTCAGGAAGCAGGGGGGGATGAGGCCGTGGATCCCAAGCTGCAGCCTCTCTTCAAGTGTAAAGGCCATGCCCTGGGGAGAACAGGAAAGAAACGCGCGCACGTAAGTGGGTGTGCAGGGAACCCGGGTCCATCCCCAGGCCGGCCACAGGCACTGAGACTCAGCAGCGGGGCCGGGCGCAGAGCCCACCGGTGCCTTTTAAGCAGCCAGGCCATCCTGTCTCAGTCATCTTGGCTCTTCTGGAGTCTAGCTTCCTCTTAGAAAAACATGGAAAATACGTACATCGCCAGGGCTTTTCGGTTTATACTTCTTTTTTAAAAATGTATTTTATTTTTAGAACAGTTTTCTTCTTTTAACATTTATTTATTTTTTGTTGTTCATTTGGCCGCACTGGATCTTAGTTGCAATGTGTGGGATTCAATTCCTTGACCAGGAATTGAACCCGGGGCCCCTGCATTGGGAGCATAGAGTCTTTACCACTGGCTTTACAGGGAAGTCCCCAGAACAGTTTTAGATTTATAGAAAAATTGACAAGATGGTACTGGGTTCTCTTATATCTCCTCATCCAGTGTGCCCTATTAGTAATATCTTCCAACCCTTTGGTATATTTGTTAGAATTAATGAATAAAAAATGACACAGTATTATTAAATAAAGTCCCTGGTTTATTCAGATTTCCTGTTTTTGTTTTTTTTTTTTTCCACCTGTTTCTTTTTGGTTGTTCTTCTAGGATCCCATCCAGGATCCCACATTCCATATAGTCATCAGGTCTCCTAAGGCTCCTCTTGGCTCTGACAGTTTCTCAGACCCTCCTTGGTTTTGATGACCTCGGAGTGTCTTGAGGAGGACTGGTCAGGTATTTTGTACACTCTCCCTCTACTGGAATCTGTGTCTTGCTTCTCTCATGACAGAAGTGGGCTAATGGGTTTTGAGGAGGAAGACCACGGAGGTAAAGCACCATTCTTATCACGTCAGATCAAGGCGCACATGAGCAACACAACTTGTCATTGCTGCTGTTGACCAAGACCACGTGGCTGAAGGAGTGCCTGCCAGGCCCCTCCACTGTGAAGTTACGCCTTTCTTGGACTTCCTCTCCATAGGAGATTTCTCTCTTCTCCCTCACTTATTTATTTATTCAGCCATTTATTTATATTAGAATGGACTCATGGCTATTTGTTTTATGCTCTGGGTTATAATCCAATACTGTCTTATTTTTTTTCGCTCAAGCTGTTCTAGTTTAGGCCATTGAAAACTCTTTTAGCTGGCCCTGTATCCCTCGAGGGGCTTCCCAAGTGGCTCTATGGTAAAGAACCCACCTGCCAATGCAGGAGACGGAAGAGACAGGAGTTCGATCCCTGGGTTGGGAAGATCCCCTGGAGGAGGGCATGACAACCCACTCCAGTACTCTTGCCTGGAGAATCCCACGGACACAGGAGCCTGAAGAGCTACAGTCCATGGGGTCGCAAAGAGTCAGACACGACTGAAGCGACTGAGCATGCATGGTAAGATTGTATTTTTTAAGAAACTGCCAAACTGTTTTCTAAAGTGGCTATAAAACTTTGCACTCCCACCAGCAGCGAAGGAGTTTCTGTTGTTCCACCTCCTCTCCAGCGATCGGTATTGTCAGTTTTAAAAATTTTAGTCTTTGTAATAGATGTGTGTGTGTGTGTTGTTAGTCGCTCAGTTGTGTCCAACTCTTTGAGACTCCATGGGATGTAGCCCATCATATGTAGTGGTATGTTATTTTTGCTTGAATTGGTTACTCCCTATTGACATAGGATGTTGCACATTTTTTTTCATAGGCTCATTTTTCACCTGTACCTCTTCTTAGAGAGGTATTGTTCAAAAATTATTGCCTTTCTTACTCTTTTTTTTCTTATTGTTTAGTTTTAATAGTTCTTAGATCTGCAATTTTAATGCAATCCCTATCAAAATTTGAATGGCCTCTTTTGCAGAAATAGGAAAGTCAATTTTCAGATTCATATGGAATAGCAAGGCACCCTGAGCAACCAAAACCATTTTAAAAAAGAATACTTCAAAACTTAATATAAAACTACAGTAATCCAAACAGTGTGGTATTGGCATAAGCACATACAGATCAATAGAAAAGAATCAAGAATTCAGAAATAAATCCATACATCTATGAAAACTGGTTTGTGACGACGATGCCAATTCCATTTGATGGAGAGAGAATAGTGTCTTCAAGAACGGATGCTGGGACAACTGGATTGCCATGTGCAGAAGAATTCAAGGGGATTCCTACTTCACACCAAAACAAAAATTCATTCAAATGAATCAATAGCCTAAATATAACAACTAAAATCATAAAGCTCTTACAGAAAACACAGGGGTAAATCTTAATGACCTTGGGTTTGACTATGGAGTCTTAGATATGCCCCAAAGCAACTGCAATAAAGACAAAATTAGATAAACTGACTCCATCTAAAAACTTTTGTGCATAAAGGGAAACTGCCAAGGAAAGGAGAAGACAGCCTACAAAATGAGAGAAAATATTTGGAACTCATAGTCTAATAATGGCTTAATATTCAGAATCTATAATTTCTACAACACACTTCGAAAAGAAAAGCAACCCAAGTAAAAAATGGGCAAATGACTTAGATATTTCTCCAAGGAAGATATACCAATGGCCAATAGCACATGAAAAACTATACAGCATCATTAATCATGGTTGTTTAGTTGCTAAATCTTGTCTGACTCTTTTGCAACCCCACAAACTACAGCCTGCCAGGCTCCTCTGTCCACCGGATTTTCCAGGCAAGAATACTACAGTGGGTTGCTATTTCCTTCTCTAGGGGCTCTTCCCCACCCAGGGAAGGAACCCACGTTTCCTGGATTGGCAGGTGGATTCTTTACCACTGAGCCACCTGGAAAGCCTATCATTGGTCACTGTGTCTACATTAGTCACTCAGTTTTGTCCGACTCTTTGTGACCCCATGGACTGCAGCCTGCCAGGCTCCTCTGTCCATGGGATTTTCCAGGCAAGGATACTGGAATGGCTTGCCCTGCCGTCCTCCAGGGGATTCTCTTGACCCAGGGATCGAACCCGGGTCTCCTGCATTGCAGGCGGATGCTTTCCTGTCTGAGCTAATAGGGAAGCCCATTAGCCGTCAGGGAAAAGAAAATCAAAACTGCACTGAGATAACCATTTCACACCCACCAGGGTGGCTGTAATGAAAAAAATAAAAGTAAATAGCAAGTGTTGGTAAAGATGTGGAGAAACGGAAACTCTTGTACATTGCTGGTAGGAATGTAAAGTGTTGCAGCCTCTATGGGAAAACGATTTCGAATTTCTTCAAAAAGTGAAGCACAGAATTACCATAGAACCACCCCCCCCTCCAAATTCCATTCCAGAAACGGAAAGCAAGGACTTGAACGGCAGTATTATTCACCACAGCCAAAAGGTGGAATCAACCGAAGTGTCCACCAACACAGGAATGGGTAAACAAAATGTGTATACATACAATGAAGATTCCTCAAACATAAAAAGGAATGAAGTTCTGACACATGCTACTTCATTGACGAACCTTGAAAACATTATGCTAAATGAAATAAGCCAGATACAAGAGGTCAAATATTATATGATTCCACTTACAGGAAATATCTAGAATAGACAAATTCATCACGACAGAAAGCAGATTAGAGATTACTAAAGGCTGGGCTGTGGGGAAGCTGTGGGTGAGTTATTGCTTGATGGTAACAGAGTTTCTACTTAGGGCAATGAAAAAGTTTTGGAAATGGATAGTAATGATGGTTGCACAACTTTATGAATGTACTTAATGCCACTTGACTGTACACTTAAAAATGATTGAACCAAATTTTGTTTTATATATATGTACTTGACCACAACTTAAAAAGTTACAACCAGATTATCTCCAAAAACCACTGAGCGGTAGCCTTAAAATGAGTGAATTGTATGGTATGTGAATTGTAACTCAATAAAGCTGTTTTAAAAGAATTCTCTGCATATTTTGGATTCAAGTCCTGCATCAGACGTGTGTGTTGTAAATATTTCTTCCAGTCTGTCGCTTGTCTTTTCATCGTCTGACCAGCGTCTTTCACAGAATGGCCCTTTCTGGCTTGGGCACTGGCAGGGAGACACAGGGGATAAGTAAGACGTCATGGAATCTGCTCCCTGGCCCGGTTAAACCCTCTGGAGATGGTGTCTGCTGGCAGAAGTTGCAGGAACTGTTCCTGTAAGGGATACTGGGGGACATGAGCTCTCCAACTGATCTGCCTTTATCCTGAAGTGATGAAGAGCAATACTCTGTGAAAAAAGACACCTCTTCCATGTAGAACTCCGGGTGGCTCTGCTGAATGAGGGCTGCCCTAGAACTGCCTAGAAACCAGTGTAGGCTCCCTCAACCTTCTTACCCTGGCAATGGTCGAAGTGGTGAGCCCCAGAGTGGCTCCATGGGTGGCAGACATTAACAAGGAAGGGACCAGAATCCCCAAGGTGGGGGGGGGTTGTGCAGGGGACTGACAACAGTCCTTAATTAACTAATTCAGTAATTAATACTGCTCTGATGACCCCCATTGTAGTCAAGGCTGATGATACCTGGGGCAACTCGAGTTAAGAAGGTAACGAAAGTTCCTTGTAGAAGCGAAGGCTGTGTAGGTGATAAAAACTGACACTTATGGCTGTCTAGCGTCCCCAGATTTCCTTGCAGAGGAGGAGCTTGAATAGGTAGGAAGCACCAACTCTTCTCATTCTTCCAGCAGCTGGAAAATACCTCATCTACAATGAGTACAAGTGCTTCTTCTTGTTTAGCCATGAAGTTGTGTCCGACTCTTTTGTGACCCCATGGACTGTAGCCCTTCAGGCTCCTCTGTCCATGGGATTTCCCAGGCAAGAATACTGGAGTGGGTTGCCGTTTCCTTCTCTAGGGGATCTTCCTGACTCAGGGGTCTAACACAGGTCTCCTGCATTGGCAGGCAGGTTCTTTACCACCGAGCCTTTACAGGGAATTTAACAATGACATCCGGAGAAAGCAATGACACCCCACTCCAGTACTCTTGCCTGGAAAGTCCCATGGACAGAGGAGCCTGGTAGGCTGCAGCCCATGGGGTCGCTAAGAGTCAGACATGACTGAGCGANGGCAGGCAGGTTCTTTACCACCGAGCCTTTACAGGGAATTTAACAATGACATCCGGAGAAAGCAATGACACCCCACTCCAGTACTCTTGCCTGGAAAGTCCCATGGACAGAGGAGCCTGGTAGGCTGCAGCCCATGGGGTCGCTAAGAGTCAGACATGACTGAGCGACTTCACTTTTACTTAACAATGACAGGGTGATTCAAGTCCATATACTGATCATCCCACCTAGCTGATGCTATCATCAGTTCTAAGAAAAGGACTAATAAATACCCAACCTCACTCCATCCTTAACCATCACCTTGCGAGGAGGTTTTTGTACCCTCTACTGTCCAGAGGACACAACTGAGCACAAGACGTTATTTGATGCTCCTGAAGTTGCACAGCTACCGAGCCATATTTTATCGTTTCTTAAACCAGGCTGCATCTTACAACCATTCGGTGTGATAACTTTTTTCCTGATGATTTCTTTGACTAGAGGTAAGTGACAGAACCAAGAGTTGATCATAGGCTGCATTTTTTTAAAAAAAATTGGGGTGTAGTCACTTTACAATGCTGTTAGCTTCTGCTGTACAAGGAAGTGAGTCAGCTATATGCGTACATATATCTCCTCCCTCTTGGAAGGCTCTCCTGCCCTGCACCATCCCACCCCTCTAGGTCACCACAGGACACCAAGCTGAGCTCCCTGTGTACAGCAGCTTCCCACTAGCCATCTGTCTCACACATGGCAATGCACACACATCAGTGCCAGTCTCCCAGTTCATCCCCCCTCCTCGTGTCCACGTCTGTTTCTTCCTTCCGCGTCTCGATTCAGGAGCGGCTGCATCTTTGCCATTTATATAGTGTACACCCTGCCAGGACCTTGGTGAGAGGGACCTCAGAAAATGTGAGTTGGGATGGTGCGGGAGAAGGAAGGGTGGGGAAAAAAGAGAAATAGAGGGGAAAAGTAAATAAAAGATTCCTTGGCTATTCCCAATTCCTCTTCCTTTTGGTTTTGTAACTTGGGAATCTCTGAAACTACGAGTTCTGGGCTGTGGTTATGTTTTTATAACGGAGCAACGGTGACTCAGCTTATAAAAATCCTGAGGAATCATTCCTCCTCTCAGAAGAACTGCTGGAACTGTAAGAAAAACCTATCTTAGGATAGGCTCAGCTCTGAAAATACGACTCATGGCACTTTGCAAAGCACTCTGGGCACATAAAATTCTCACTGTTTTCTTCATCAAAGCCCAAAGTCACCCAATTCACAAAGTCCCTGTGCTAGCCATCAACTCTGCGAGTTTGGTATGACACCGAGGTCCCTGATCCTTTTGCAGGAAACATCTTGTACTTTCACTAAACACTATTAGGCAGGTGAGTCTTCACTGGTTTAGTAAAGATTGGAATCGTCTTTCCTTGGACCCAGGATCCCAGGTGGGCCAGGACATTTAATTATGACATCATCTTTGTTAATGACCACTTGGCTTTTAATAACAGCTGGAGTCTCTCTACAGGCTGTTTCTCCTGGCTGACTGCCACCAACTTCTTTGGTATTTCAGGAAAAAGTATGATGGTTTAGCAACTGGTAATTTCAGGGATTTAAAAAAAAAAAAAAAAAACACCTTCTATAAGCTTCTTTTCACCCTGAAACTAATGTTAAGGCAACTTCAGATTTACAAGTTTGCAGAGAAGAAATGCAGATACTTTAGCTTTGCTGTGGCTTCCAAAATAGGACAGGTACAATATGACTCATTAGGGTGTAAGGGAAAAGTATTAGAACTCTATAAGAGAAAGCACTCAGGCTCTTGGTCTGGATAATTTCCATAAGGTATACCAGGAGTCCTAAGGTAGGAGTAAGGTTTGTACAACGTGGAGAAGTTGATAGTGGTGAGGGTGGGGGGTAGGGAGTAGTCCTTAATCCTTCTTACTGCACTGAGAATTTATGGTTTCTGCATGCCTAGTCACATAAGGTATTGGCTCATACTATCCAGATTTTGTTGTTGTTGTTAAAGATTCTTTTATGTGATTTTTGCTACGCTGGGTCTTCACTGCTGCATGTAGGCTTTCTCTGGCTGCGCTGAGCAGGACTTTCTCTGGTTGCAGTCCTTGGGCTTCTCACTGTGGTAGCTTCCCTTGTGGCTCCAGGTGCACAGGCTTCAGGAGTCGCAGCATGTGGGCTTGGCTTTTGGGCTTAGTCGCTTGTGGCATGTGGGATCTTCCTGGACCAGGGATTTAACTGGTGTCCCTTGCATCGCAAGGCAGACTCTTAACCATTGGACCACCAGGGAAGCCCCATGTCATCAAGTTTTAACCAAGTCTTCAAAATGGGACAAGTGGGTTTTGAAAAATGGCTGATTCTCTTAGCAGAAAGCGACCTTGGGGTGTTTAGCTACGACACTCCGGTAGGAATCTACCAGTTGTGACTTTTTTGAAATATTTAAATTGCTACAGAACCACTTCTCTGACTACTTCCTCCAGCCAGGCGCCCCTCCCAACCTGCTCTGACTTCTCCCAGGGAACCTTTGGAACCTCCCGAAGATCCACAAACAATGGGTTAACGTTTGGCAAAGTGAGTGCCTTCAACATCCTGCTCTAGCAGGAAAGGTCTGGGACTGTTTTGATTGGTCGGTGCCTACGCTGAGGCAGAGTTAAGCTTTCAAGCATCACCCCTGACCTTACCTATCTTATCATCTTCCCTGAATGAGCATCTCTGGCCCAGCTGCTGAATTCCACCTGTAGACGCAACCCAGGACATCAGAGACTGGCATCAGAGATAAGACATTTAAATAGATTCCAGCATCAGATATTTTGGAGAAGGGAATGGCAACCCACTCCAGTAATTTTGCCTGGAAAATCCCGTGGACAGAGGAGCCTGGTGGGCTACAGTCCATGGTCACAAGAGTTGGACATGACTTAGCAACTGAGCACACACACCATCAAGTGGCTTGAAGGCAGTGAGCCTGTCAGGCTGGGCCCCGCCCCAGCCTCCTGCTGTCTAGAGACCCAGGCTTCCCAGTGCCCAGCTCCTCAAAAACTAAGCTTTCCCGACAGGAGGGCTCCCTGCCCCTCTTGGCAATCTGCCTATTGCCTCTGGCTCCAGGGTCCTGCTGTACACTTGACACTCTCTTTTTATTCATTGTTCGAACATTTGTGAGTTCCTACTTTGTGCCAAGGTGTACCCCGTTAGGCAGCCCTAAAAGAAAGGCGCTTCTAGGTTGACCAGCAAAGACACGTGGATTAACGTGTACAGGTGATTCAGGGCCTCCACCTTGCGCAGGACACTTCTCCAGCTTAAGAAATGGGATGTGGGTCTTGTCATGTGCGGTGGGATTCACTGAAATACTGGTGTGAAATGCTCAGCACGGGTACTGGCACACAGGAAGTGCTCAGGGAACACCACATATTCTCATTATTACCACTGTTATCTGTTCATGGGGCCGGGTGACACAGGAGAGTTCAGGAGCGATGCTGGAGACGAGCACTGGAATGTGGTCGGGAGCTCGTCCAGCAGAGAGGGGCTGAAGGGACGTCACCACATCCAGCGTAATCGTGCCTCCGATGGCTCAGGCCAGGCTCCAGCCTCTGCAGCCCCCTGTGCTCCCCACGCCAAACTGCCCCCCGTCCCCAGCAGGCGGGCTCACTCTGCCTGCCACACTCTGGTCCACATCAGGACCCCTGCCCAGTGTGCTCTGACGCATTCCTCTCCCATCTTCCAATCCCCATTCGAGGCCACCTCTTCCAGGAGGCCTTCCCTGATACCCTACCTCATTCAGCTCTCCCCTCTCTCTTAGAGTCGGTGCCATACATTTTAGCACATGAAGGGCATTTCCTGCTTGGTTTCTCGAGCATCTGTTAATTAACAAACGCGGGGTAGTGCGAACTAGACACTTGAAAGCAGCTAATACAGGCTGAAGCACAAAAATATCATCACCAATAACAATAACAAGAGCACCCACGGGGTTAGGCCAGGCACTGAGACAGGCACTTTGTACTGATCATCTCATTTAATCCCCACCACAACTCTGAGTTAACAATCCTATGATGTTATCCCCATTTTATGGACTAGAAAACTGAGGCTAGAAAGATAGTTAGCCAGGTCACACAGCAGATAGATGGAAGAACCAGGAGCGGAACCCAGATCCATGTGCTTCCAAAGTTCACACTCTTTGCTCTGAGCTGCTCCTGAGAGTGGCCAGGTTAAACAGTTTCTTGACTGAGCTGAGCTTCCCTGGTGGCTCAGACGGTAAAGAATCCGCCTGCAGTGTGGTAGACCTGGGTTCAGTCCTGGGTTGGGAAGATTCCCTGGAGAAGGGAATGGCTAGCCACTCCAGTATTCTCGCCTGGAAAATTCTACGGAGAGAAGAGACTGGTGGGCTACAGTCCACGGGGTCGCAAAGAGGTGGACACGACTGTGCAACCAACACTTTTGACTGAGTTGACTTTGATTTGATTGGAGATGGAATTATTCTTCTTCTCCAAATAAAGCCAGTTACCTTAGTGGTTCAGCCACTGCTCCTCTGTGTTAGCACCAGGCCCATCAGCCTATGAGAAAAGCGGGTGTGCTTGTGCCTCTGCGGTTATGCGCTTGGCCCATGACATACACGTAGCCAGTTTCCTTGGAGCAGTGTTGCTGCTGGAAGGAAGGATTAGCAGACACACGTGTAAAGTAAAGTTTCTGTTCCACCACCATTACGTCATGCTTTAGGCTGAAGGCTTATGCTGTGGCCCGCTTCCTCCGCCAGTCAGCTGCAACGGCAGAGAGGAGCCACGGCTGGGGGCAGTCAGCTGCGAAACTATACAGTTAAAGCTGATTAGCTGTGAGGGGGCTGGAAGGCATTTCCTCTTGCTCTTGCATATTTTTTCATGACTCTGCTTGGGTGAGGGTGAGGGTGATGTGGATTCCCACTGGCGACAGGAAGTGAGATTACTGTGGCTGCTGCTCTCTGACTGAACCCCAGGTTTATGAAGGCCCCTGGGCATTCCTTTGAGATGGATATTTGGGGGGCTTCAGAAGCACAAGCATCGGGAAGTCTTAGCAGACACAGACCTGAGAACGGCCTTCCTCCCAGACACGCTTCTGCGAACAGGGGCAAAATCGCAGATCCAGAAACACATTGTAAATGCCCAAAAGGAGAGTGGAAGATGCATTGCTCCTGAGCGCTGAGAACGAACCCTAAACAAGTTTTGGGCTCAAAGACTGGGCTTTGGTGCCGCAGGCTGCAAGTGTACAGAGGCTACCTGGCTACAAGGTGCACACAGGGGCATGTCTTGTTCCAGCAGGACCTACAGTTCTGTCTCCCTTCCGTGGGACGACCAGGACATGGGGGTGCTGCCCTCACACAGCCCGTGTTGGCGGGGGGATCGAAAGACCAAAGCGCTACAGTAAGGTCCTCCACTCTCTTGCTGTGTGATTCTGGGGGCAGTGACCTCATCTCTCTGAATTTGCTGACACAACTGGATGGTTGTGCCAATCGAGTAAGAACACCAATGTTGGGATCTCTTTGTAAATTCTAAGATGTGGCAGGATCTAGGATTTTGTCCTACCTGAACAAGAGAACAGAGGTGGATAATGGGAAAGCTTATGAATCATTCTGTTGGCGAAATTCCCTGTGGCGGTTTGAATGCTTCATGGCCCTCTCTTCCCAAGAGGCTGTTATTTAAAATCTAAATACTATTATTCTTGGCATCTCGTTGGCCCTCTAACTCAGCTAACCTTCAACAGAGGATTGGCACAGGAAGGTGATGGGCAGGGGAGCCACTAAGGACCAGGGAGTACCACTTCCTTCCTCCAGCAGCACAGTGGCTCCTTGACCCGCCCAACCTGGGAAGACTGGGTCATAATGTGAACTATGGCCTGGGGAATAAAACACACACTGAATAGCCATTGTATCAATACATGCATGCCTGGTGCATGCCGATGCTTGGGTGGAGATGCCAGAGCCGGACGTGAGAGCGAGCAAGGACAAGCTCAGCTTACAGGGCAGCTGTCCAGCAGATGACTGCTAACCCGTTCCACCCTGGGGTTAACTGAGCCCTCCTCCCCCTCCTCCCGGGCCTGGAGCTCAGCTCTGCACCCTCTCAGGTGGAGCAGGAGGAGATCTCTTCGTTCTGGAGACAGATGACCTACGCGCACACAGGCAATCAGGGTACTCCATCTCCCCTGTGGTGACGGCGGAAGACAGGAATTGTTATGTCCACAGTCACTTTGGACTGACTTGATAACAACTGTTTATAGTGATGGCTTCTTCAGGTTGTACGAAGTGATTGCATTTCCTTTGTTATATTTGACAACCATAAAACCCCAAAGGAATATCCTGATGACAGCGGTTTCCGAATTTTGCTACCTAGCAGAACCACTAATGCACGCATGCTAGGTCGCTTCAGTTGTGTCTGACTCTTTGTGACCCCATGGACGGTAGCCCTCCCGGCTCCTCTGTCCATAGGATTCTCCAGGCAAGAAGACTGGAGTGGCTTGCCATGCCCTCTTCGGGGGCATCTTCCCGACCCAGGGATCAAACCTGCATCTCTCATGCCTCCTACATTGGCAGGCGGGTTCTTTACAACTAGGGCCATCTGGGAAGCCCCAGAACCACTAAGGGGCTATTAAATGCCCAGGTCACACCCCATATCCATTAAGTCATAATTCTAGGAATGGGAAGTCTGTATGAAGAGTTTTTAAAGGTCCACAGGTGAGTCCAAGGTACAGCAATAGGGAACCACCGCCCTAGAGGTAGGCTATGAAAGTGTTTTGTTCATTTTGTAGACAGTAACTGGGAGGCTAACAGAGTTTAATAATTTACCTAAATTTAAGACCCAAACAGCACCTTGGGATAGGACTTGAACCTTGAATTCCACTCCAAATTGTTGTCAATTCATTTACATAACCATTCATTTAACAAGCACGTTTGGAGGACCAGCAACGTAGAAGGCACCGGACATACGAGAGACCAAATAGACACGGCCCCTGCTGCCCAGGAGTTTCAGTGTCGTCATCTTTCTAGCCAAGCCAGTGCACTCTGCACCCCTTGAAACTCTGGAATCAATTCAGAAGTAAGCAGACTAGTTCAGTACCTGGCAGGCTGTGGTGCTCAGCAAAATAGTGCTAATGGTATTTTTGTTGGAGTTCTGGCCTGTAGTGTGCAGATGACCCATAACAGGCCATGGAGGAGGGAGATGAGGTTTTGAAGGCATCAATTCAAATCGTGACTCTTCCTTCACCAGCTGTGTGATCCTCAATAATATTCTTAATGTCTCTGAGCCTCAGTTTGCTCTTCTATAGAATGAAGATAGTAACTTGTTGTTCTTGTTGTTCTTGTTAAGTCACTCAGTCGTGTCCGACTCTTTGTGACCCCATGGACTGCAGCACGCCAGACTTCCCTGTCCTTCACCATCATCTGGAGTTTGTTCAAACTCTTGTCCATTGAGTCAGTGATGTAATCCTACCATCTCATCCTCTGTCACCCTTTTCTCCTCCTGCCCTCAATCTTTGCCAGCATCAGGGTCTTTTCCAAAGAGTCAGCTCTTCACACCAGGTGGCCAAAGTCTTGGGAGTTTCAGCTTTAGCTGCTTCCTTCCAGGGAATCTTCAGGGTTGATTCCCCTTAGGATTGACTGGCTGGATCTCCTTGCTGTCCAAAGGAATCTCAAGAGTCTCTCCAGCACCACAGTTTTCGAAAGCATCAATTCTTCGGTGTTCAGCCTTCTTTATGGTTCAACTCTCACACCTGTACATGACTACTGGGAAAACCATAGCCTTGACTTTGTCAAACAAAGTATCACCTTTGTCAGCAAAGTGATGTCTTTGCTTTTGAAAATACGGTTTAGGTTTGTCATAGCTTTTCTTCCAAGGAGCAAGCGTCTTTTAATTTCACAGCTGCACTCACCGTCTGCAATGATTTTAGAGCCCAAGGAAATAATCTGTCACTATTTCCACTTTTTCCCATCTATTTGCCATGAAGTGATGGGACTGGATGCCATGATCTTAGTTTTTTGAATGTTGAGTTTTAAACCAACATTTTCACTTTCCTCTTTCACTTTTATCAAGAGGCTCTTTAGTTCTTCTTTGCTTTCTGCCATAAGGGTGGTGTCATCTGCATCTCTGAGGTGATTGATATTTCTCCTGGCAATCTTGATTCCAGCTTGTGCTTCTTCCAGCCCAGCATTTCTCATGATGTACTCTGCATATAAGTTATATAAGCAAGGTGACAATATATAGCCTTGACGTACTCCTTTCCCAATTTTGAAGCAGTCTCTTGTTCCATGTCCAGTTCTAACTGTTGCTTCTTGACCTGCGTACAGGTTTCTCAGGAGGCAGGTAAGGTGGTCTGGCATTCCCATTTCTTGAAGAATTTTCCAGTTTGTTATGATCCACACAAAGGTTTTAGCATAGACAATGAAGCAGAAGTAGATGTTTTTCTGGAATACCATTGCTTTTTCAATAATTCAATGGATGTTGGCAATTTGATCTCTGGTTCTTCTGCCTTTTCTGAGCCCAGCCTGTACATCTGGAAGTTCAGTTCACGTACTGCTGAAGCCTGGCTTGAAGGATTTTGAGCATTATTTTGCTAGCATGTGAGATGAGTGCATTTGTGAGGTGGTTGTGAACATTCTTCGGCGCTGCCCTTCTTTGGGATTGGAATGAAAATTGACCTTTTCCAGTCCTATGGCTACTGCTCAATTTTCCAAATTTGCTGGCATATTGAGTGCAGCACTTCCATAAAATCCTCTTTTAGGATTTGAATTCGAGCTCAGCTCCAACTACCTCACCTCCACTAGCCTTTTTCGTGGTAATGCTTCCTAAAGCCCACTTGACTTCACATTCCAGGATGTCTGGCTCTAGGTGAGTGATCACACCGTTGTGGTTATCTGGGTCATTAAGACGTTTTTGGTACAGTTCTTCTATGTACTCTTGCCACCTCTTCTTAATATCTTCTGCCTCTACTAGGTCCAAACCATTTCTGTCCTTTATTGTGCCCATCCATTCTCTTTGTATTTCTAATTTTTTTTGAAGAAATCTCTAGCCTTTTCTATTCTATTGCTTTTCTCTATTTCTTTGCATTGTTCACTTAAGAAGACTTTCTTATCTCTCCTTGCTATTCTTTGGAACTCTGCATTCAAATGGGTGTATCTTTCCTTTTCTCCTTTGCTTTCCACTTCTCTTTTTTTCTCAGCTATTTGTAAGACCTTCTCAGACAACCATTTTGCCTTTTTGCATTTCTTTTTCTTGGGGATGGTTTTAGTCACCACCTGTGGTACAATGTCATAAACCTCCATCCACAGTCAGGCACTCTACCAAATCTAATCCCTTGAACCTATTTGTCACTTCCATTGTATAACCATAAGGGATTTGATATCAGAAGATAGCAGTGAGAACTAACTGAAGCCTCCAGCGTGGTGACCAGCACGTCTGAGGTCCTCAGTAAACACAGCTGCGGCCAGGTCCCTGCCCGACGCTGAGTGCGGTGGGGAACACGGGGGGCTGGAACCTGGTGCTCCTGAGAGGGCCAGCAAGCCAGAGTGTGCATAGAACGCCTCATCCTATTTACCCTTCTAACCTCTACCATCAACCCATCCTGTTCACCCTCCTTGGTACTCGGTGTTGGGACATCACTTATTTGCAAGTTAAGGACAAGTGTCCAGTAAATTTTCATCAGGGATGGAGACCAAACGCAAATCTAAAATTAGTGAGAGAAACTCAAAAGGGACTGGTTCTTGCTCTTCAAGTCATCTCTGACTCTGCGACCCCATACATTGCCGGGTTTCCCTATCCTTCACTGTCTCTCAGAGTGGACTGGACTGAAAGTTAAAGGTTGAAATCTTGGGACTGCTTTCTGAACTGTAGTTCCACTTTTAAATTAGATTTATATTAAAAGAAAAGGAAAGGAAAACGCAGACCATGTGAGTTTCCCTTCTTACCAGCACTTAGTTTATACCATCAACATTAAATTGTTTCTGTATTCCCTTATGAGATCGAATCTAATGACCCTGAGAGGCTCTTTAAAAATTTCTCATTTCATAAACATGATTAGCTCTGGGACCTCTGTGCTGAGGGACTACAGGTGCTTAACCAAATTGCCCTTTCCCATTGGTGATTTCCTAAACGGTAACTGGAATTCTTGCACGTGTGGCTTGGCTGCTGTAGAGCGACCCTGAAGGAAGCGATGCTGATATTCGCAGAGGACTCCAAGGGTGACCTTTCCTCCAAATTTCCAAAATAAACAGCTCTATGCCCAAGGCTATATTTAGTGCCATTAGCCACCAGGCTCTTCTGAAACCTATATCCTGTGATAAGTACAGTTAATATTTAAAGTTTCCTTTAAAGGAACAAGAAAAAGTTTATTCTAAATTTATGCTGATTGACTAAATACACCACTGAATGAGTGACTGGGACATTGCTGAGGAGTGTGGAAATTTACTCTGCTTGTACAGATGAATATTAAGTTGGTGAGTTGGTTATATTTTATAACTTCTATTAAATTAAACAAGATTTTAGTACTGTTTTTTAGTGCCTTCTGAAGGAGAGGCTGTTTCGATACTGAATGAACCAATGCACTGTTTGAATGTGATCCTTCTACAACATCCATATGATATATAATATCTAACCAGCGTTATAGAGTTACTAGGCTATGGAGCTGGAACATGAACCCAGGTCTGTGTTGCCACTAGAGTCCATACTGGTAATCACTATTTTGCACACACTCTTTTTCATCCTTTGTTCTCATTCTGAACACTCTGCAATAACCTTAGTCAGCCACATTAAAGACAGAGTTTCGAACCGGGGTCTCCTGCATTGCAGACAGACGCTTTACTGTCTAAGTCACATGGGAAGCCCATATATACACTACCATGTGTCAAATGAAAGTGAAAGCGGAGAGTGAAAAGGCTGGCTTAAAACTCAACATTCAGAAAACTAAGATCATGGCATCTGGTCCCATTACTCCACAGCAAACAGATGGGGAAATAGTGGAAACAGTAAGAGATTTTATTTTGGGAGGCTCCAAAATCACTGCAGATGGTGACTGCAGCTATGAAATTAAAAGACACTTCCTCCTTAGAAGAAAAGCTATGACCAACCTAGACAGCGTATTAGAAAGCAGAGACATTACTTTGCTGACAAAGGTCCATTTAGTCAAAGCTACAGTTTTTCCAGTAGTCATGTATGAACGTGAGAGTTGGACTATAAAGAAAGCTGAGTACCAAAGAATTGATGCTTTTGAACTGTGGTGTTGGAGAAGACTCTTGAGAGTCCCTTGGACTGCAAGAAGATCCAACCAGTCCATTCTGAAGGAGATCAGCCCTGGGATTTCTTTGGAAGGACTGATGCTAAAGCTGAAACTCCAATACTCTGGCCACCTGATGAGAAGAGCTGACTCATTGGAAAAGACCCTGATGCTGGGAAAGATTGAGGGCAGGAGGAGAAGGGGACGACAGAGGATGAGATGGTTGGATGGCATCACTGACTTGATGGACATGAGTCTGAGTAAACTCCTGGAGTTGGTGATGGACAGGGAGGCCTGGAGTGCTGCAGTCCATGGGGCCGCAAGTCAGACACGACTGAGCGACAGAACTGAGCTGATGAGTAAAATAGATAAAGAGGCTGTTATAGAACACAGAGAGCCCAGCCTGGTTCTCTGGGATGACTCAGAGGGGTGGGATGAAGTGGGGTGGAATACGGGGGTGGGAGGGATGCGATATATGTGCGCGTGTATATATATATATAGTTATATGGTTATGATTGATTCACCTTGCACGGCAGAAACCAACAAACACTGTAAAGCAATTATCTTCTAATTAAAAAAAAAGACTGAGTTTGATCAGTCTACTGAAGTGAGAGTTTTCTGCCTGGTGGTATCCCCCCTGAACCCAGGGCATTACCTTTAACATCTTTCTCTGGAGAGAAAAGGTCAAAGCATTTAGCAATATTTAGCATTCTGTCCCCAAAGGTGGGGGAATAACAAGGGCTGAGAACAGAAGGGCAATACTCTCCCCAGGAGAAGTAAATATGGCCATGCTTATCAAACATGCAACTCTGGCTTTGAAATCAACTTAATAGGGAAAAACAGTATTTTGAAAATGACAGAGATTTGTGTAGAAGATATCAGGCTACATCACATTTAGCAAGGACCAGTATTGTTTTGTAAACTCTTGCTTAGTTTCAGGAGTATGTGTGTGCACGCGTGTGCTCACATGTATGTGTGTTAGGGTACTGACCTGTGATGTAAAGTGTCTTTGTAACTGAAGGTTGGAGGGTAAACATCTTGAGAAACACTGTAGCATAGGGTAATGGTCATGCATGGAGACAGACCGCCAAAGTCGGATCCTCAACAAGATGCCCAGTCCGAGTCCGTTACCTCACTTCTCCAGGTTCAAGTTCCTTGTCTGTAAAACTGGGCTGATAACAGAATCCACTTGGTAATTTGTGTTCCGTGTCACAGAGTGTCTGATGCTTAGTAAGGACTCATTAAGTAAATATCAGCTATCAATATTTTAAATAAAGGAGCCTGGGTGTTAATTTGGTGGCAAAACAACGTTTTGCATAATGTCTCTAGAATAGTTTTCATTCCAGATGCAGACCTCCATCAGCTTCCTGGGCATCCCCCCTACAAGTATCCTCGACCAGCCAAACACCACACGCTACTAATCGAGCTCATCTGCCAGGCCCAGCCTCCCTCCTACATTCTCTGCTCGACAGTGGTGCCACCCAGCAGCTCAGCGGAAATTGAAAAGTTGTGCTGGACTCCTCACATCGCAGCCCGTTACCAAATCCAGATGATGTCCCAGCTCCTGAAGAGTTTGAGACAGAGTTTGAGATTCCACTATTGTCCGCCTCCTCATTCTCATCTCTCTTTTCAAGGTGGAAATCATCCTTGCCCTGTTCACAAACAAACAGTTTTGCAACTCCTGGACTCCCGTCTTAATTCCCCCCACCTCTTGCTCTCATTGTCCCACCCGTGGAATACACCCTTCAGAATTTCTGATGGACTGATCTTTCCCAAAAGCCAAATTTGATAACTACACTCCCTGACTTACACATTTTTATCTGACCTAAAGGTTATCAGACTGAGGGATGTGAGTCAGACAAAGACAAATATCGTATGGTGTCACTTCTGAAAAAAATGACATGAGCTTACTTAAAAAACAGAAATAGACTCAAAGACACAGAAAACAAACTTCTGGATGACACAGGGGAAAGCGGGTGGGATAAATTAGAAACTTGGAATTGATGGATACATATAGGGCTTCCCTGGTGGCTCAGTAGTAAAGAATCTGCCTGTAAAGGCGGAGACCACTTGCATTGCAGGAGACTTGGGTTCGATCCCTGGGTTGGGAAGATCCCCTGGAGAAGGGAATGGCAACCCACTCCAGTATTCTTGCCTTAGAAATTCCATTGACAGAGGAGCCTGGCAGGCTGCAGTCCGTGGAGCCTCAAAGAGTTGGACACAACTGAGTGACCAAACTGCTTTCACTGCTATTCTGTGTAAAGTAGATAAACAACAAGACCTACTGTACAGCATGGGGAAATATATTCCATACCTTATAATAATCTGAATGGAAAATAACCTGAGAAAAAACACACATATGTATATGAGTATAACTGAATCTCTCTATTGGACACCTGGGGCTTCCCTGGTAGCTCAGTTAGTAAAGAATCTGCCTGCAATTCAGGAGACCCTGGTTCGATTCCTGGGTCCGGAAGATCCATTGGAGAAGGGATAGGCTACACACTCCAGTATTCTTGGGCTTCCCTGGTGGCTCAGCTGGTGAAGAATCGGCCTAAAGTGAGGGAGCCCTGGGTTTGATCCCTAGGTTGGGAGGATCCCCTGGAGAAGGGAATGGCTACCCACTCTAGTATTCTGGCCTGGAGAATTCCATGGACTGTATAGTCCATGGGGTCACAAAGACTTGGAAACGGCTGAGCAACTTGCACTTTCACTTTATTGTACACCTGAAATATTGTACATCAACTAAGCTTCAATTAAGGAAAAAACCCCTCCTTTTCAAAGCCGGCAAGGCCCCTCATCAGCTGTGCACCACCCTCGGCTTCTTGTCCTGCCGACCTCCACCAGACGCTCTCCGTACAGCAAACTCCTTTCCCATCCCTAGAGGAAGCGGGCATTCTCACATCTGTGCGGGCTGGTTCCTCAGCTGAGCACGCTCTTCTACACCCGTCATCCCTCTAGAGCACAGAGGGATGGAAGGTCATCAGCTGAAAATTACAATCCGGTACCCCGATTCTCAGAAATCAGAGTACATGGGAAGCACCTTGGTTGCTGGTTTATAATTCAAGTCCTAAGTCCTGTACCCTGGCAGAGTCAGGGCTTTTCATCTGTACCCCCAGTGATTGTAAGGAACTGCACCAGAAAGGGAGACAAAAATTTTGTACAAATTTGAATCCACAGCACACAAATTCAGGAGTACACGTAAGTATCTTGTCCTTAGGCAACATCTCAACAGACATGCAATTAGGAGAGGCTTCCCTGGTGGTCCAGCGGTTAAGAATCTGCCTGCCAATACAGGGGACACCAGTTCAGTTCCTGATCTGGGAAGATCCCACAGGCCATGGAGCAACTAAGCCTGTGCTCGACAACTACTGAGCCTGAGCTCTAGAACCAAGGAGCCACAACTACTGAAGTCCCCTCGCCCTGAAGCCCGTGCTCTGCAACCAGAGAAGCCGCTGCAATGAGAAGCCTGAGCACCGCGACAAAGGGTAGTCCCTGCTCGCCACAACTAGAGAAAGCCCAGGCGCAGCAATGAAGACCCAGTGCAACCAAAAATAAAAGATACAGAGAAAGGCTATTAGGGGAAACTCGGAAAGAGGGGGCAGGGGGTTGGACCCTGACTTCTTAGGGAAGATTTCTCCTTCAGGATGAGCAGTAATGACAGGAAAGAAAAATACTGCTATTTAATATAATTATTCATTAGTGTTATTCCCTTAAAATACAAATACTGCACAGAGCCACAGAACAATGATGGCGCTAACCATGGCACGCTCTTGTAGGAAGGTCTCTCGTTGCTCCTGGAGGAAAACCCTGGCAAGAGTCCTGGCATGGGTTAAGTTTATAACAGAGAGAAAATTAGCTGCCACACCTATGCAGGAGACAGGAGCCAAGTTCTTCCCACTGAGTCTCACTGCTCTGTTGTTTTCTCTAGTAAAAAAAAAAAAAAAAAAAAAGGACAGAAGCTTCAAGTTAAGTATCTGGGCATTCTGGGCAGTTAAACATTGATGAGACATCAAGATCCTTAAACACTGGTGAGAAATTAAGACCAGAGGCTGACTTTTTATAGGGAACAAATCTCTGAAGCATTTTTATGGCTGAGCATTAATGCGAAGCAGATAAACCGAGATTTGCAGATAAGAACCTTAGGAAGCTTTTCTCACTGCTGCCACTGTTGACCTGTTCACCATCTGGCCCACCCTTCCCACTNTGATGAGACATCAAGATCCTTAAACACTGGTGAGAAATTAAGACCAGAGGCTGACTTTTTATAGGGAACAAATCTCTGAAGCATTTTTATGGCTGAGCATTAATGCGAAGCAGATAAACCGAGATTTGCAGATAAGAACCTTAGGAAGCTTTTCTCACTGCTGCCACTGTTGACCTGTTCACCATCTGGCCCACCCTTCCCACTCAACCTAGCCGATATTCATTCATTCAGCTAGCAGGCGCTGTGTGACATGCACAGTTCTAGGTACAGGTGAGAGAGGGTAAAACCCATCTCACCTTCCAGCAGCGAAAATTAGCACAGATGATACAAGCCAAAGTGATGCGTCGTCATTCATTTAAAGTTACAAAATAAGGGGATGTCATTTGTTTCACAAAAATTTAAGTACCTCCTTCGTGCAAGGTAATGTGCTGTGCAAAACAGAAATTCCCACTTCCGTAGAGAAGATAAGTGTTCAACCAAACAAAAAACGACCACATACTTGCCTCACAGTGAGAAGTACTACAGACCTAGAGGATGCTATGAAAGCATGGAAGGGACTGGGAGCCCTGATGTGGCTTCCTCTGCAGGGAGGGAGCGCCTTCCCTGCGGAAACCACCTTTGAGACACGATATGAAAGACAAAGAGTGAATTAGGCCAAGCGCCAGGATAGATTTGAGCAGAGAAACTTCCTAAGAAACAGCATGTTCAAGGCTCGGAAAGAGGGAGGCAGGACCCGGATGGGACAGCACGTGGGCGACTTTGCTAAGGACTGAGGTTTTCGGCCTCAGGGCAACGGGAAACAACAGAAAAGGGTTAAACAGAAGGAAAAGGATTTGCTCTGGGTGTCTGGGAGATCACTGTGGCTACAGCGGGGACAACTGTGATACAGAGGGGGGTATCACTGCCATGACGGATGACTGTCACGGAGATGGGACATGAAGTGATCTGGGTGCGCAGAAGGAGCTGGAAGGAAGGCACACACCTCAAATTGTACTTTATACATGCTGACTCCGATAACCTCTGAAATACCCATCTGCAGACGTCAGGCAGACAGCTGGGTATCTGAAGTCGGGGTCTCAGAGAGAGGGCTGGAGAATGAATCTGAACATCGGTAGCAAATCCGTGGTAACTGAAGCCACAGCAAAGGCATATTCCTCTACAGAGAGAGGTCAAAGTGAGAAAGGTCTGAGCTTTGAGAAACGCCAGTATTTGACAGCCAGATAGAGGAGGATGAACCGGGCGAGCAGGCTGAGAACAAACAACTGGAAGGTGGAGGGGAACCAGCTGGGTTGTCACTAGATGGCCCACAAGGACAGGGCTTCAGGAAGGCAGGCGTGGTCAAGGCAGCTGAGTGTCTCTGAAAGATAATGAGGACTGAAAACCCTGCTAGATTCAGCCAGGGGAGGCTCCCTGTAAGCTGGCGAAGATTGGCCGCAGTTGGACTTCTGTGGTTTGAAGGGAGAGTAGGAAGGGAGGAAAGGGAATCGGCACAGACACAATTCTTCCAAGACCTCTGGCTGCAAAGGGGAGGTTAAAGTGGAGAGACCACGAACATGTTTAGATGCTACTGGGGTGGATTCCTCAACAACGGAGAGAATGGGTGCCAGAGCCAATCGGCGGGGGTGGGGGACCGCCTGCAGGTAGAGGGGGCCACCTCAGCATCTGTGCACGTGTGCTAGGTCAGTTGCATCTGACTCTTGGCAACCCCACGGACTGAAGCCTGCCAGGTTCCTCTGTCCATGGGACTTCCGAGGCAAGAACACTGGAGTGGGTTGCCATTCTTTTCTCCGGGGGATCTTCCTGACCCAGGGATCAAAGTCGCATCTCCTGCATCACCTGGCATCGGCAGGTGGATTCTTTACCACTGAGCCACCAGGGAAGCCCAGCAGTGAAAAGACATAGAGGCAAGAGCTGAGGGTACTGTTGGGATGAGCAGGAACGATGACCCTGGGCTTGAAGCTGGACTGCACTAGGTCAGCGGGCAGGAGCAGCAAGCTGCCTGGGTAGAGGGCAGAGGAGGCTGGAGACCGGTGAGTTCAGAGGGCAAGGCTGAGCAAGCAGGATCTCTGGACAGAGACTGTTGTTAGGCTCACTGACTTCTATGATTTCAATGATTCACGTAGACAAATTCCACACGATGCCAAGGTCTGGGGTGTGACTGCAGTAGTAGCTGAGGTGGACTGCAAAAGGAGAGTATTCCTGCTGGGAGAGGTCCGGGTGCTGAGGGAATTAGCCCTCTGATTCTGAAGTCATCCAAGATGAAGGCAAGATTGGGTTGGAGAAAGTCTATAAGCTGGTGCCGAAGTCCCCAGTGAATGAAAGGTGGCAAATGACAGTGACGAGAAGGAAAGGCCAGTCTCTCTAAACAGCACAACTCTTAGAAAAGGCACCAAGGAGTGGCTTTTGTTGCTGTGGAAACTATTTGTTTAAATAAGAGGATGGGAGAGTTCTAAGAGTGACCCTGGGGAATAACAGGCTCCCTACCTTTGGCCTGACTTGGAAGCTTGGGAAGTGTGAAAGGAGCGTGAGAAGGATTTGGGAGAAGCAGTCAGCTCAGGCTGGGGGAAGGTCTGCTGCTAGATGGAACTGGAGAGAATGGCCTGGAAGGGACTGAAGATATGGGCGAAGCTCATTATTCCTGAAATCCGAGCGGAAGTGTACGGATGGAGAATGGGAGGCTGGGCTGGGGGCAAGGATGTACCGACATGACAGTCTGACAGAGAAACAAATGCGAGTAAAGGAGGAGCTGGGAGCGTAAGGGGCTTCCCCGCTGGCTCAGACAGGAACGAGGCCACAGGACATGGGGGTTCGATCCCTGGGTTGGGAAGATCCCCTGGAGAAGGAAATGGGAATCCTGTCCAGTATTCCTGCCTGGAGAACTCCATGGACAGAGGAGCCTGGTGGACTTCAGTAAGGAGAAAGGGGTTAGGTGATTGGGGTTACAAAGGGAGTGGGCAGGTGGGCTCTGCAAAGGTTGCATCTAGCTGAGATCAAGCAGGAGTTCTGCTGATGGGCAAAGGGGCGGGGAGGGCCCCAGGGGGAGTCAGCATGCACAAAGAGGCAGAGGACCGGGAGGTGTGCTTTTCATGGGCAGTGCAGCTCTCTTCAGTGGGACTGCGGGGCGGAGAGGAGGTGGAGATCGGCCCAGAGGCCTGGGCAGGCACGAGGCAGGCGGATCCCGGTCATGGAGGGCTCTGGGGTCCAGCTACAGGCCCTGTGGCTTAGGGAGCTCCTGGAGGCTTTATAGCAGGGCCGAGCCACGAGCTCAGCTCAGCTCTATTCCAGAGATGAGCTGTTCCAGACCCACCTGGGGGTGGGTCTTCGCTCTCCTCATCACCCCCTCCATGCTTTGGCTCACACAGTCCATGGAGAGCCCAGCACGCACCCTCTGACTAAATCCTACTTATCCCTGAGACCTAACTCAAGTCTTAACCCTGGAATAAAGCCCTTCATGACTACTCCAGCCCAGACCTTCCTTCTTTTCCACAGATGTTTTCATTCTTATGGCCAAAATCCGACCCCCAAAGCAAGGCAGTGGGAGAGGTCTTTGTGTCAGTGAGCATCGGCCTCACCCAGCTAGAGAAAGAGATAAAATTGTAACGATGAGAGGGTAACCTGTCTCTTCTAGAAAGAAGGCAGAACAAGACTTGTTCCCAGAGCATTGGAAAAAAAGACTCCTTCTATTTTCTGTTTTCCTATCAAAAGAGAAAAAAAGAAAAGAAAAATGCCTTAAGATTCAAGTATAGACAAGGGATCAGTTTGAAAGCTCTGGAGTGGGTGGAGGGCCCCTTCCTCTACTAACTAATGGGCTCAATTCATTTCTGGGGAAAGAAAGCCTGGGTTTCCCTAAGGTTTACTCATGAGTGACCAGGTCATTCAAAGACCTCGGGCACAATGGCTTTCTGAACTCCCCAATAACCTGGGACAAAAGAACCAGGGTGCACGTGCTGGCCCGGCCCATTGTGCAGCAGCAGCTGTGGGATTTCCCGGCCCTGCAAACCCCTCCCTGTCCCTCTTCACCGGCCAGCGCCTGCTAGGTGCTCTCAGCACCGCTGTGGGTGATGGCTGAGCTTGGAGGCCTGGGGGTGGGGGTGGAGGCTCTTAACAGAAAAGCTTCCCCTTTTATTCTTTTAGCAGCAGAAGAATAGGGAACAATCTCAGCGGCTAGGGAATTCAGGCAACTTATTTTGGGCACTGACTGGAAAGCCAACTGCCCTCTCCTTTCTTGGTAACCTCGCTGTCCCCTGCACCGCCCTGGAGCTCTAAAGATAACTGCCAAGCGGCTGCAAGGGTTTGTTTACAAGTCTGTCTCCCCATTTAGACACCTAGGCGTCCTTCCGGCAGGTCCTACTTATCTTTATGTTAGTTCTTGACTTGCAAAATGTTTGAAGGAGAGAGGGAAGGAGAGAGAATAGAAGGAAATTAATGGATGGATGGATGGATAAGTGAACAAATAACAGACTCTGTCTCCGAGGCTGGACAACTAGCTTAAGAGATACCGATCTGGACTCTGAAGACCCTAGTGAGTCCTCACAGGTTGCACAGAGCTGTTGATCGGGGAGTGTCATGAGAATAGATGTCCATCTTGCTACTCCCATGTAGTTTAACTCTGCTTTTATGATATTCATTGAACTTCCTTATGTGAGATTTCGTGTGAATAAAAGGTTCTGTGGCTAAGAAAGTCCCTTGAAAGGAATACTGGGCTAGATTTTCCCCCCTTAGATTTCCTCCCACTGTGCTATTTTCCATGATAGGCAAGTATTTGTATTCTCCCTTGGAGGACTTCCCTGGTGGCTCAGCTGGTGAAGAATCTGCCTGCAGTGTGGAAGACCTGGGTTTGATCCTTGCATTGGGAAGATCCTCTGGAGAAGGGAACAGCCACCCACTACAGTATTCTGGCCTGGTGAAGTCTATGGACTGTACAGTCGATGGGGTCACAAAGAGTTGGACACGACTGAGCGACTGTCACTTTTCACTTGGACCACAGGCTTCCCAGGTGGAGTAGTGGTAAAGAGCACGCCTGCCAACGCAGGAGCCGCAGAGATGCAGGTTCGATCCCTGGGTTGGAAGAGCCCCTGAAGGAGGAAATGGCAACCCACTCCAGGATTGTTGCCTGGAAAATTCCATGGACAGAGAAGTCTGGTGGGCTACAGTCCACTGGGTTGCAAAGAGTCAGATAAAACTGAGCGTGTGCACACACACACAGACACACAGCTTTGGACCACTGGTAGAACATTCTCCTGTTTTCCAAGAACACCTTATTCTTGGAAGGCAGGAAGACGGACGTGCGTGAAGGCATCGCTTGCCAGGTACTCTGAGCGTGCTCTATCTGGGCCAGAGCTCCAGCAATTAAGCGGCCTCCTGGTCTCCTCCACCCTGGGTGTCCTTACACGTGTGCTTTCCCCCATCGCAGTGATGGGGCTCTTGAGGGAACTGGTGTTTGCAGTTCTACCTCCAGGTCCATTTTTTCCACACCTGATTTAAATGTAATTTACGTTGCACTTGATTGCACTTCTGACAGTCCCAAACGGGGAGGGTACTAGGCCCCAGAGGACGGAAGTGCTACTGCAGACGGGATGGCCACAAACTCTGTCACAGAAGAGCCTGTCGCTCAAGTTTGAAAAGGACATCATCAGAGAACCAGACAGGCCCACAGCCTGGATCATCACAAGGTTTAGAGAGACCCCCACAACTTCATCTGTTAACTAACTGTGTGGCTCAGATGCTCAGTTGAGTCCGACTCTTTGTGACCCCATGGACTGTAGCCCAACAGGCTCCACTGTCCAAGTGATTCTCCCAGCAAGAATACTGGAGTGGGTTGCCATTTCCTGTTCCAAGGAATCTTCCCACTCCTGGGATCAAACCGGCGTCTCCTGCATTGGCAAGTGGGTTCTTTACCACTAGCGCCACCTGGGAACTAACTATCGAGGGTCCATGTGTGGGACTGTGGAGATCTAGGGATGAATGGGAGAAAGTCCTTTTGTTAAGGAGCTCCCATCCTAGAGATGGAGACAATGTTAAGAAAATGAAACCAATCAAGAAGGTAAGCACAGACACAGAATCAAGTGCTGAAGGATTTCAGAACAGAGAGAGAACAGTCCTCCTTGAGGGCTGGGGGAGGAGTGGAGAAGGCGTCCCTGAAGACCAATATTTGAATGAGACCTTGACTTTTTTTTTTTTTTTTCCTGAGTGGACCATTTTTAGTCTTTATTGAATTTGTTATCATACAGCTTTTGTTTTATATTTTGGTTCTCTGGCC
>SJYA01003188.1:823706-914671 GCA_006410615.1 Neotragus moschatus | reverse complement strand
CTATATTGGGGGGTGGGGCTGGATTATGTTGGGGGTAGGGCTGAGGGGAGGGGTTTTCATCAGGCAGTCAGGCTGGTGAAATGGGCTTAGCAAGCGTTGTTCATTGTATCACCCTGGGAGTGGTGGGGAGCCACTGATGGTTTACAAGCATGGTCTCATATGTCACACAAAGGAAGGCTGATTATCCTGCAGGAGATGAGGAAGGAAAGCCCGCAAGTACTGAGCCAGCCTTCACAGTGAGGAGCCCTCTGGAAGCTGAGTGGAGGGCTGGGGAGGGACAGAGGCTCCATGCTCGAAGCAGGGATGGGCTGTGGCCGCATGAAGAAGAGAGATGGTCTACTCAGAGTTGGAGAAGGCAATAGCACCCCACTCCAGTACTCTTGCCTGGAAAATTCCATGGACGGAGCAGCCTGGTAGGTTGCAGTCCATGGGATCACTAAGAGTCGGACACGACTGAGAGAGTTCACTTTCACGCACTGGAGAAGGAAATGGCAACCCACTCCAGTGTTCTAGCCTGGAGAATCCCAGGGACGGGGGAGCCTGGTGGGCTGCCGTCTCTGGGGTCGCACAGAGTCGGACACGACTGAAGCGACTTAGCAGCAGCAGCAGCAGCTACTCAGAGCAGAGCAGAAGAAACCAAGCGGAAGAGAAAGGGGAGCTTCAGTGTACGTTTCAGAGCCTCCTAGAGCGGGGGGCCACTGGGGGAGAGGACAGGACGTGCAGGCCTGGGAGACCGGGGCCAGCCCCAGGCCTGTGGCTTAACACCACGTGGGCATCCTGGAGGCTGGGGTCCTTGCAGCCGCTCCGACGCTGCTTTGTTCCTGGGTTTGATGAGCCCCTGCATCGCTGGAGGAGTTGCTGACTCCCGTCAGCCCTTGCGGTTCTGAAAGCCCTAAGTGCCTGCTCAGCTCTGATTGTTCTATCCGGTTTCCTGTAGACCCGCCCCGTGAGGTTGCATTTCCCTCACATTCGCGTGTTGAAGTTCTAAAGCAAGGTACCTCAGAATAAGACTATTTGGTGCTAGGGTTTTTAAAGGGGTAACTGAATTAAAATGGGGCTGCGGTGTACCTAAATCCACTCTGACTGTCTTTTAAGAAGAGGAAATGAGGCCAGAGAGTCAGAAAAGGGACCAGGAAGGCACAAGGAGAAGATGCCTCCTGCAAGCCACGGAGAGGGACCTTAGAAGAAACCAAACCTGCCGGCACCTCGATCCTGAAACCGTGAGATAACAAATTTCTGTTGTTTAAGCCATTTGGTCTCTGGAACTTTGTTACAGCAGCCTAACAAATGAAGGCACCTCCTGTGAACAAAGTCTTACCTGGGGCCAAACCCACCTGAATCCACCTAGGCAGGCCAAGCAAAGGCTGGGAACTGGGGCCATGTTCCCTGTTTTGATTTCTCCAGCCAGTCTAGTTTCTCCACTGGTCTATTCCTTTACTATCGTCACGGGTACCATGACAATGATGGGCAGATGAGTCCATGGAACTTGCTCATCTGAATAAGAATGGTACTGTTATTACCCACGGGGGACTGCTGCTGTTTTTTTTCTAAAGAGCCAGTCAATGGGTTCACAAAGCTCACAATAACCCAGATCTTGGTGCCTGCTCAGAGCTGGTTTCTTAGGCCTTGGGAGTGAGAGAATATTTCACTTATGCCAAAATGCCCATTGAGCTGTAAAGGCTATCAGAGGGGTCAAGCAGCACTTCCCAGCTGACCTTATCACCACATCCGAGGCAAGAGAAGTGGGAGACCTATGGCCTTTATAGGCAAACACAGGGCATTTCACTGTGACTGATGGGGTCACCCGGCTTCACTAGACAATTGCTGGATGTGGCCAGGTCAGCCCCCACATCTGAGATAAGCCATGGGTCTGAGGGTTGCTACTAAAGCCAGTAACAAAGGAACATTTTATCCAACTCCTTTCTAGACTTGGAGATACCAGTTTTTCTTCATTTCTGGCTAGCAACCACAGGAAATGTTAAAATACTGCTGTCTGGAATATCCCAGGAAACCCCTCAATTCAGCAAAACCTGAAGAATATAGTTGATAGTCACTCCTCTGGAAAGCAGTCCAGGAGGGGAAAGAGTACAGAACTTAGGGGCCAAAGACACTGCATTTGAATCCTGGTCCGATCAGTTTACTAAATCTGTGACCTTGGGCAGTCTCTACCCTTCCATGGGTCTTGGCTTCTTCATTTATCAGTTCAGTTCAGTCGCTCAGTTGTGTCTGACTCTTTGCAACCCCATGGACTACAGCACTCCAGGCCTCCCTGTCCATCACCAATTCTTGGAGTTTGCTCAAACTCAAGTCCATGTGAGTCAGTGATGCCATCCAACCATCTCATCTTCTGTCATCCCCTTCTCTTCCTGCCTTCAATCTTTCCCATTATCAGGGTCTTTTCCAGTGAGTCAGTTCTTCGCATCAGGTGGCCAAAGTATTGGAGTTTCAGCTTCAGCATCAGTCCGTCCAATGAATACCCAGGACTGATTTCCTTTAGGATTGACTGGTTGGATCTCCTTGCAGTCCAAGGGACTCTCAAGAGTCTTCTCCAACACCATAGTTCAAAAGCATCAATTCTTTGGTGCTCAGCTTTCTTTATGGTCCAACTCTCACATCCATACATGACTACTAGAAAAACCATAGCTTTGACTAGATGGACCTTTGTCAGCAAACTAATTTCTCTGCTTTTTAATATGCTGTCTATGTTGGTCATAGCTTTTCTTCCAAGGAGCAGGCACCTTTTAATTTCATGGCTGCAGTCACCATCTGCAGTGATTTTGGAGCCCAAGAAAAGAAAGTCTGTTACTGTTTGCAGTGTTTCCCCATCTATTTGGCATGAAGTAATGAGACCAGATGCCATGATCTTAGTTTTCTGAATGTTGAATTTAAGCCAACTTTTTCACCCTCCTCTTTCACTTTCATCAAGAGGCCCTTCAGTTCCTCTTCACTTTCTGCCATAAGGGTGGAGTCCTCTGCATATCTTGGGTTACTCATATTTCTCCCAGCAATCTTGATTCCAGCTTGTGCTTCATCTATAACCCTGGTGTAATACAGGCCCCTCTGCACAGCGTTATTATGAGGACTCAGCGTGACCACGTATGAAAAGAGAACAAAGAAGCTTCATGGAGACGTGATGGTGGGCTAGGCTCACAGTCAGGAAAAGGACTCATTTCTGTACCCAAGAGTACAGGTCACTGTTATTCGAACAAGTTAATATGGCAGGTCAGCAACTCCTCAACTTTTCTACATTCACACAGTAAAAGTCACCCAGCACTTAAACTGCCAAATATACAAAACAGACAGTGTACCGCCCCATCTCCAGGAACTGATGAGGCCATTCCTGACCTGCCGGGAATCTCAACACACATCAGGAAAGGATATTAATGACAGCTTTAGACACCTGTTTCAAAAGATACTACTTTGCTACAACGGTTGTAAGAACAACAGCTATCATTTCATACGTTCATTTTATGCTTTATTTTGTTGTTATTTAGTCCTTAAGTCATGCCCAACTCTTTGTGACCCTATGGACTGTAGATGCCTGGGCTCCTCTGTCCATGGGATTTCCCAGGCAAGAATACTGGAGTGGGTTACCATTTCCTTCTGTAGGGGTTCTTCCTGATTCAGAGGTGGAAACTGTATCTCCTACACTGCAGGCAGATTCTTTACCGCTGGGCCACCAGGAAAAGTCCCAGTTTTATGCTCAGTATTTTGTTAAATGATCTGTTTACATATATCACATGAGCCATATAAAGTCTTTGGAATGTCAACACACAACCAGCAAGTTGCAGAGCCTGGTCACAAGCCTGATCTCCATCTGACTCTAACTTCAACAGAAATGTTGTAACATATCTTTTACCTAGGTTTAAAAGTAATATATGCTTATTATAGTGGTTCAGTGGTAAAGAATCTGCCTGCCAATGCAGGAGACCCCAGATTTGATCCCTGGGTGGGGAAGATCTCTGGAATAGGAAATGGCAACCCATTCCAGTATTCTTGCCTGGAAAATTCCATTGGCAGAGAAGCCTGGAGGGCTACAGTCCATTGGGTCACAAAGAATCAGATATGACTAAGCATGCACACACACACACTGAAAAGTTAAGAAAAATTAAATCAAAATCACACCTAATCTCATCACTTAGAGATAACCACTGTATCATTTTGTTCTATTTCTTCCTGTATTTTCTCTGTGCTTAAAAAAAAACTTAATTAAAACAAAGTTGAGATTTACTATATGTAAAATTTAATATACATATGAATTTTTCCACTTAAAATTATATGATAAACATTTTCCCCCACACTAAAAGTCAACCCAAAACATCACTTAAAATTGAAAACTTCAGCTGATTATCTAATAATNCCTGTATTTTCTCTGTGCTTAAAAAAAAACTTAATTAAAACAAAGTTGAGATTTACTATATGTAAAATTTAATATACATATGAATTTTTCCACTTAAAATTATATGATAAACATTTTCCCCCACACTAAAAGTCAACCCAAAACATCACTTAAAATTGAAAACTTCAGCTGATTATCTAATAATTTCCCTGTTTTATATGTTATAATTGTTTCTAAACTTTCACTATTATAAATTATGCTGTGTATATATTTTTATTTGGTATTTCTTTATAAATTTATGCACATATAAAAGACTTTGTCTTCATTTCTGACTTTTTTTTAAGGTTGACTTATTGGACTTAAGAGGTTGATGAGTCTTTCACTCATTAATTCAATAAATATTTATGAGCATCCCCTAAGTGCAGGACAACATTCAAAATTGGTAATGTAGAAACAAGCAAAAAAAAAAAAAAACTGAAGACAGACAAAAATACTTGCCTTCTTGAATCTTACATTCTAGAGAGGTCTAAATAATTTCAGTTCTCCTTAGGCATATTGTCAAACCACTTTCAGAAAGGTTGGAGCAACTTACAACTCCACTAGCAGTGCCTCAGTAGCCATCTCAGTGCATGTTCACCAGCACAGAGTATTATGGTTTTAAAGTTTTCTGACAGTTTTGTAACAATTCACAGCAATGTTGCCTTCCTTATGGACCTTTCCCCTACCCTCCCTCCCTCATTTATTCACCACCTTACAAGACACAAGCAAACTGAAAACATACTTAAATTCCCACCCAAATGTAAGTTTCAAAGTTGTTTTTTTCCCTCCAGTGGGAAAACAATCCCAGCCCCCTAACCATAGATGGCAATAGTGGAATTGCCTCCTCTGCTTTGCAAGGTAGCTAGAAATAATGATGACAAACCCATGTCCTGTTAGGGCTTCTGTGTCTGGGAGACAAGCCAGCAGTGAGTTTCTTCTGCCAAAGACCTGGCTTCCTTGGAGGATCAACCAGAACAAGGCAGGTGGGAACCCTGCAGGGCGGTGGTTGAGGTCAGGATCAGATGGAATTCTGTCACCAAAGCAGCTGATAAGTTAAAAAGCACTGAACAGTAGAAGGAAGTTTTAGGCTTTTTGATGGAGGCTTTCAGGGGATGTTTAAGTCTTTTGTAGGGCCTTAATGAGGTTCGTGACATTGTACAGGAGAAAGGGATCGAGACCATCCTCATGGAAAAGAAATTCAAAAAAGCAAAATGGCTGTGTGGGGAGGCCTTACATATAACTGTGAAAAGAAGAGAGGCGAAAAGCAAAGGAGAAAAGGAAAGATATAAGCATCTGAATGCAGAGNAGGAGGAGAAGGGGACAACAGAGGATGAGATGGCTTGATGGCATCACGGACTCGATGGGCGTGAGCCTGAGTGAACTCTGGGAGTTGGTGATGGACAGGGAGGCCTGGCGTGCTGCGATTCATGGGGTGGCAAAGAGTTGGACACGACTGAGCGACTGAACTAAACTGAACTGATACCATGTATGGAAAATATATAGAAATAAGTAAAGGAAAGATCAATAAAGAAATAAAAGTAAAAATACTACATACATAATATTTTTGGAGTGTTAATCATGTGTTAGAAATTTTCAGAATTCTCTTTTTATGATAAATCTATAGACAGTGCTTACTCTGTATCAGGCACTGTTTAAGCGCTTTTGACTCATGTGATCGTCATGATCAGCTTACGATCATGATCAGGTATCATCATCTCCATTTGACAGATGAATAAACTGAGGCATAGAGAGATTAAGCACTTGTAAAGCAAGGATCCGCTGCCAGCTGTTCTGCCTTTATTTTTAACTTATTTAATATTGGCATAGAGCCAATGAACAATGTTTTGATAGTTTCAGGTGCACAGCAGGGGACTGAGCCACACATGTAGATATATCCATTCTCCCCCAAACTTCCCTCCCATTCAAGCTGCCACATAATACTGAGTGGACTTCTCTCTGCTATATACAGTGGGACCTTGTTGGCTATCCATTTTAAACACAGCAATGTCTACCTGTCCATCCCAAACTCCCTAACTACCCCTTATAAGAAAGAAACTTCTGAACAAATCAGGTAAGTAATTAACCTGATTCAAAGTTCAGGTCAAGAGGGATTGACTGAATGCCTTCTATGAACCAGGCACTGTGCTGGCCCAAGGTCACAAAGCTCATGAGTGGGAGGGCTGGGAGCTTGGATCCGGCTCAAAGTCTGACTCGAGGTCCTCACTATTGCTCCATCTTGCTTAAGAGAAAATGTTTTCTTATTTGGGCTGAGGTCTAAGAGGCAAGGCTGGCACAGGGCATGGTGCTCTGGGAACAAAATGTCACAGCTACAGAAACAGAGGCTCAGCTGTGCTGTGCTTTGAAAGGCAGTCCTGTTAGAAGGCACATCTGGGTGAGCCTCTCTTCATACCTTTGAGGGCCCCAGACATTCTAATATGGTCCAGGTGGTTCAGAATTTATCTTTTCGGATCAGATGCCTCCGTGCAATGAAAACAACGGTCTTTAGAATTCCAAGAAGTGTTCTTAAAATCCTGGATCTTGGCATTAGAAACTGTTGAACCTCCAGTTATTGAAAACTCTCTTATATTTCCCTCATGACAGCTCACTCTGAGCCTCAGATTGCTTTGATAGCTCCCTTAACGCTTGCCTTCACATTTCAAAATCTATGAAATTACATATTTGAAGGGATTATTCATTTTTTTTCCTAAGGAAACCATACACACCCCATAATGCTTTAATAATGATAACCAGATGGATTGAGGGGTCTTTGACAAGGAGTTTCTTTAGCTAATTTGAGAACATACTGAATTTCAGTCTGTTCTGACTGGTGCGAAATAAGCAGCATGTAAAGAGCCCTATAAATTTCCTTCTTGTGCAATTTTAATACTTTCATCACTGTCAGGTGAAATATATTTAAAGCTAAGTCTCCCCTTTCTCCATTTTGAAAGTACAGGCTTTACTCAGTAAAGTCCAGAAAAACGTCTAACCAGAACTGGTTACCCCTCGGAGTTCCCACTCAAAATTCACCCCATAATACCTCCCAATCATGTGTATGCTCCAAGCTCCTTCTTTCTTACTCTCAAAAAAGCCTGAGAAACTTTAAGAAGGTTATGTACCTACATGTGGAATTATAAGACACCAGGAGTGGAAAGAGATGGGAATACCAGACCACCTAACCTGCCTCATGAGAAATCTGTATGCAAGTCAGGAAGCAACAGTTAGAACTGGACATGGAACAACAGACTGGTTCCAAATAGGAAAAGGAGTACATCAAGGCTGCTTATTTAACTTATATGCACAGTACATCATGCGAAATGCCAGGATGGAAGAAGCACAAGCTGGAATCAAGATTGCCAGGAGAAATATCAATAACCTCAGATATGCAGATGACACCACCCATATGGCAGAACGTGAAGAGGAACTAAAAAGCCTCCTGATGAAAGTGAAAGGGGAGAGTGAAAAAGTTGGCTTAAAGCTCAACATTCAAAAAACAAAGATCGTGGCATCTGGTCCCATCACTTCATGGGAAATAGATGGGGAAACAGTGGAAACAGTGTCAAACTTTATTTTTGGGGGCTCCAAAATCACTGCAGATGGTGACTGCAGCCATGAAATCAAAAGCTGCTTACTCCTTGGAAGAAAAGTTATGACCAACCTAGATAATATATTAAAAAGCAGAGACATTACTTTGCCGACTAAGGTCCATCTATTCAAGGCTATGGTTTTTCCTGTGGTCATGTATGGATGCGAGAGTTGGACTGTGAAGAAGGCTGAGTGCTGAAGAATTGATGCTTTTGAACTGTGGTGTTGGAGAAGACTCTTGAGAGTCCCTTGGACTGCCAGGAGATCCAACCAGTCCATTCTGAAGGAGATCAGCCCTGGGATTTCTTTGGAAGGAATGATGCTAAAGCTGAAGCTCCGGTACTTTGGCCACCTCATGCGAAGAGTTGACTCATTGGAAAAGACTCTGATGCTGGGAGGGATTGGGGGCAGGAGGAGAAGGGGACAACAGAGGATGAGATGGCTGGATGGCATCACTGACTCAATGAACGTGAGTNTTTTTTTTATCCAGTGATCCATTGATGGACACTTGGGGTGCTTCTCTCTTTTAACTGTTGTGAATAATGCTACTATGAACATAGGTATATAGATATTTCTTGGAGTCTTTGCCTTCAGTTCTTTGGGATTCCAGAAGTGGAATCACTAAATCATGTGGTATTTATAGTTTTAACTTTCTGAGGAATCACCAAACTACTTTCCAGAGCAGCTGCACTATTTTACATTCCCACCAACAGTATATAAGGATTTCACTTTCTCCACATCCTTGCTATCACTTCATAAAAATTTTCTGATTTTTTAGAATAGTAGTCATCTTGATCAGTGAAAGTGATGTCTTCTAGTTTTATTTTGCACTTCCCTACACTTCATGGGAAATAGATGGGGAAACAGTGGAAACAGTGTNATGGAAGAAGCACAAGCTGGAATCAAGATTGCCAGGAGAAATATCAATAACCTCAGATATGCAGATGACACCACCCATATGGCAGAACGTGAAGAGGAACTAAAAAGCCTCCTGATGAAAGTGAAAGGGGAGAGTGAAAAAGTTGGCTTAAAGCTCAACATTCAAAAAACAAAGATCGTGGCATCTGGTCCCATCACTTCATGGGAAATAGATGGGGAAACAGTGGAAACAGTGTCAAACTTTATTTTTGGGGGCTCCAAAATCACTGCAGATGGTGACTGCAGCCATGAAATCAAAAGCTGCTTACTCCTTGGAAGAAAAGTTATGACCAACCTAGATAATATATTAAAAAGCAGAGACATTACTTTGCCGACTAAGGTCCATCTATTCAAGGCTATGGTTTTTCCTGTGGTCATGTATGGATGCGAGAGTTGGACTGTGAAGAAGGCTGAGTGCTGAAGAATTGATGCTTTTGAACTGTGGTGTTGGAGAAGACTCTTGAGAGTCCCTTGGACTGCCAGGAGATCCAACCAGTCCATTCTGAAGGAGATCAGCCCTGGGATTTCTTTGGAAGGAATGATGCTAAAGCTGAAGCTCCGGTACTTTGGCCACCTCATGCGAAGAGTTGACTCATTGGAAAAGACTCTGATGCTGGGAGGGATTGGGGGCAGGAGGAGAAGGGGACAACAGAGGATGAGATGGCTGGATGGCATCACTGACTCAATGAACGTGAGTCTGAGTGAATTCTGGGAGTTGGTGATGGACAGGGAGGCCTGGCGTGCTGCGACTCATGGGGTCGCAGAGTCAGACACGACTGAGCGACTGATCTGAACTGAACTGAAGAGTGGAAGGGACCTCAAAGATCATCTGGTCTACCTCTTTCACCTTATAGCTGAGGAAAAGTAAAGTGTCAGAAAGGTTCCATGATGTGGCCAAGATCATGTACACAGAAAGTGGCAGAGTTTAGACTTGCAATTCATTCTGAGTGCAACGTCCATTCATTATATCACGTTCCCTCTCTCTTCTGCTTTCATTTTCTGAACTTTATCTCCTTGCTCTTTATGTTTTCTCCTTCCCATGTCAGAACCAGGTCTGGACAATGATGGAATGGGTCACACCGTCTTTAGTGGTTGGGAAGTGGCATCTCACTGTGATTTTGATATTCATATCTTTAGTGAGTCACGATGTTGATCTTTTCCTGTGCTATTGGCCATTTGTAGATCTTTGGAGAAAAGTCTATTCAACTACTTTGCTCATTTTTTTGGTTGATGGGGTTTTTTTGTTTGTTTTTGTCTTTTGGTTGTTGAGTTGTAAGACTTTTTAATATATTCTGAATACTAAATCGTTATCAGATATACGACTTGTAGACATTTTCTCCCATTCTGTAGATTATCTTCTTATCTTAAAGCTTGGTGTTTACATCTGTAGCTTATTCAAAGAGACTTCTTAAGATACAAAAATGTTTGTTTTCATATTCCTAAGTATCTTATTTCATACCCTTGAAACCATAAATATTTGCAATGGGAAACTACATTTGTTAAAATTTGTTATTGAAACTCATTATTAAACTTTTCAGTATGTAGAAGAAAAAATTAACAAGTACTTATTAGGCATTTACTATGTCTCTTGTCCTCAGTGTATTTTGATTTAAAAATGTGAAGCAGAAGACTTTTACTTCTGACATGGTTCCACCCCATGTCATCCAGTGCAATGCAGAGAAAGTGCTGGAATTAGTGCCCAGAGAAGCTGCGTCAGGATGGGAGTGAAAATATCTTTGCCTCTCGCTGAAGGCGTTGTGAGGCTCAGACGAGAGGAATGAGAACCAGAGACTTCAGTGGCATTGCCGTGCCCCCTCCCAACGCATACACACAGACGCACGTCATCACAGCATAGCGTCATCACAGCATAGCGTCATCACAGCATAGCGTCATCACAGCACGTCATCACAGTCATAACAGTAGAGCTGTCACCCACGCACTGCTGGGGTCCTCGGCGGGCCAGGCCACGTGGGGTCCTCGCAGCGCTGCTGGAGTGGGTTTCCCAAAACACACACCTGACTGCTGTTTGCTCTGTCCTCTAAAACCCTATGGGGGCTCCCTCTCTTCTAAGAAAAATTTGGTGGTCCGATTCTTCGGCCTCTCCTCAGGCTCTGATGGTCCTGAGCCCGGCCGTGCCAACCTGGCTCCCGTCTGCACCTCCCTCGGCCACCCTCAGAGCATCTGCAGGTGCTGTTACTCACGTGCTCAGTTCAAAGCCTGGCTATGCCTCTAGGTCACGGAACCCGAGAGACCCGTATCCAGGTGTCAGTCCTGGGAAGCAGCTTAGAAGCGTGATGGAGAGGAAATGACTCCACCACTTGGAGACTTTTGTTGGAAGCTCAGTTCTGCCACCAATAGCCTTGGGACCACCAATAGGCCAGCCTTCTGGGGCCTCAGATTTCTTATCCATTAATTCAGGTGAGCTCAGCGTCTCTTTCATTCTATGACCTGGCATTTCTTCTATGAGAAGTAGTTTTTTAGCTTTACTGAGATGTAATTGACAAACAAAACTTTAAATATACTATATTTAAAGTGTACAATATAATGTTTTGATATACATATACATTGTGAAAGGATTCCCTGCATCAAATTTATTATCACCTCAATATTTACCCTTTGCTGACTATGTGTGGTAACACAAGTTCTACTCTCTTAGTAAATTTCAATTATACAATGCAGTCACCATGTTATACATTAGATCAGATCCTTGCAACGGAAAATTTGTACTCTTTTACCAACTCTTCCATATTTCCTCCATTCTCAGCCCCTGAAAACCACCATTCTACTCTTTGTTTCTATGTATTCATTTTTTTTTTAAGATTCCACATATAAGTGATACTGTGCAGTGGTTGTATGAACAAGTATTTTCCATTGCATTTTACTGAATCAGTGGTCATTAATAATAGCCATTATTCAGTGATATTTACTATTTAGGTTCTATTTAACTGCATTATTTTATTTTTTTTTAATTTTTATTTTTACTTTATTTTACTTTACATTACTGTATTGGTTTTGCCATACATTGACATTAATACACCACGGGTGTACATGAGTTCCTAATCCTGAACCCCCTCCCACCTCCCACCCCCTATCATCTCTCTGGATCATCCCCGTGCACCAGCCCCAAGCATCCTGTCTCCTATATTGAACATAGACTGGTGATTCTTTTCTTACATGATTAACTGCATTATTTTAAATATTTGTAACAACCTTTTAAAATCAGATTTATAAAAATCATGGCTCTTTTAGAGATAGAATGGACAAGTAACTCAACTGAATCAAACAACCAGAAAAGGAGGCGCTAACTAGGGCTCACATCCAGACAGTCTGACTCCAAAGCCCATAGTGTTTTCACTTCAGGTCCCTTCCTCCAAGTCTCCTGCAACAATGGAATCTTCCCCGAGTTTGCCTCCCTCAGCTGCCCAGAAACATTTGATTACTTCTCCACTCTACCAGTTTTCTAAGGGCTTCCAAAGCCCACAGCATCTCTCCCAGAGAAAGAGCTGGGAGTCCACTCCATGCACCAGAGAGATCTGCTCCCCAAAGCTACCTGAGCTCACGTGAGCAGAGCAATAACAGTGATGTCATGTGGCCCTCACATAGCAAAGGTCTGCTCACCGCTGCTGTCTGTTACCTCCCGAGACCCCTACAGCACTTCTCTACGTCACATGGGGACTGCTTTTATAGATGACATGACTGAGGCTCAGAGAACTCTCCTGCTTGTGGTCACATCGCTGGCTCCAAGTTTATATCCTTTCGATCCTGGGCTGAGCTGAATTTTGGGGAAACATCTCAGGGGCACAGCTTTCCTATGGTTCTCTTTGTGAACAGAAAAGGGAGGGGGTGTTTCTAGTCACCAACAGCCACACAGCTAAATGCCACTCATATGGAACCCCGGCCTCGACCCTAGAGAATCCATCAGCGGCTGGTCTTTGCTGAAGCTATTTTCAGGGCCTCTTCAGTGCTCTCACATTCCGCCTCCAGACTTCCCCTGTGCTGGGCTCCAGGAGCCTGACAGGCCCCCCAGATATCCCTGACGACCTCACGGACTGATGCTCACCAGATGCTTTCCAACCCTCACATTCTCACATGGGGATGATGGAAAACCCAACTTTACCCAATGGGAACTGACAGTCCTTGGTGCTGTGACTCTTCCCACAAGGAAAAAGGAGAGAGGAGCAGTGGAGTGACTTTGGTTGGCTGACTGACTTTGAGCTGGAGGTCATTTGTCTGGCTTTGGATTATCTGGTGTTTACCATTCCTATCTTAATCACCCCTATTTCTTTTTCTAATCCATGCATCACCAGCAGAAAGAACTGTAAACATGTGAGGCTGCTGTTTTCAGCAAATTCACTCCATGATCAATGCCAAACCAGGCTCTGCCTGAAAACCAGACTGGCGCTGACAACAAGAGGCAGGGGTAGGGTTACATTTCTTGTAAACCGGCAGCTTGATTTTCATCTTGGTGCACGGTGAATTTTGTTATTGTTGTTATTCTGGACTGAGGGATAGGCTTATTTTTCATAGCTGAGTTTATGGTTTAGTATAGAATTGCTTCTTGAAACTGGCTGAATTTGTATGCTATTCAACTCATATTCCCAGTCATTAAGAATTTTAGCAATTCACTCTCCTCTCAAGTGATCTTTCTAAATTGCAATTATGACGGTGCTCCTTCTTTGGGAGGAATATTCTGGTAAAAAAATTACTTTTCAGACTTATTGATTGGGCTGATATTTACTGGATATTCCAGCAGAAATGTGAAATGGCTGTGAAATGTCTGGCCCGTTTTGACTCATTTAGCTAACTGCCATACAGGTCATTACGTATTTCAGATGTTACCCCTACTTGTCAATCTCTGCTTCGACCCTTACAGTGTTAAGCCATTATAGAAAACACATAATGCTTTAAATAAACCATGGTTTCCTATTTTCACACACCTTTGAATGGAATCTTGCAGCTTCCTCTAACTCCTCTCCTTTTTCGTTGCTCTCAGCTTAGGAAAGCCTCCCTAACCCCTTCCCCCAGCTCTCCTCCCACCGTGCACACTGTCAGTCACTCCTTCCTCTGATTCCATAGTACTTATAACACCAATGAGTTAAGTGATGGAGTTTTTCCACTACAGAGAAGAGTATCTCCCCAGAGTCAGGTCAGTATCATCAGAAGGAAGCAAACTAGGAAAGTCAATCCTTCCCTTAAAGATTTACAGAATCTTAGAGCTTGAAGGCGGAGAAGGCAATGGCACCCCACTCAGTACTCTTGCCTGGAAAATCCCATGGACGGAGGAGCCTGGTAGGCTGCAGTCCATGGGGTCGCTACTAGTCAGACACAACTGAGTGACTTCACTTTCACTTTTCACTTTCATGCATTGGAGAAGGAAATGGCAACCCACTCCAGTGTTCTTGCCTGGAGAATCCCAGGGACGGGGGAGCCTGGTGGGNCCCCCTATCATCTCTCTGGATCATCCCCGTGCACCAGCCCCAAGCATCCTGTCTCCTATATTGAACATAGACTGGTGATTCTTTTCTTACATGATTAACTGCATTATTTTAAATATTTGTAACAACCTTTTAAAATCAGATTTATAAAAATCATGGCTCTTTTAGAGATAGAATGGACAAGTAACTCAACTGAATCAAACAACCAGAAAAGGAGGCGCTAACTAGGGCTCACATCCAGACAGTCTGACTCCAAAGCCCATAGTGTTTTCACTTCAGGTCCCTTCCTCCAAGTCTCCTGCAACAATGGAATCTTCCCCGAGTTTGCCTCCCTCAGCTGCCCAGAAACATTTGATTACTTCTCCACTCTACCAGTTTTCTAAGGGCTTCCAAAGCCCACAGCATCTCTCCCAGAGAAAGAGCTGGGAGTCCACTCCATGCACCAGAGAGATCTGCTCCCCAAAGCTACCTGAGCTCACGTGAGCAGAGCAATAACAGTGATGTCATGTGGCCCTCACATAGCAAAGGTCTGCTCACCGCTGCTGTCTGTTACCTCCCGAGACCCCTACAGCACTTCTCTACGTCACATGGGGACTGCTTTTATAGATGACATGACTGAGGCTCAGAGAACTCTCCTGCTTGTGGTCACATCGCTGGCTCCAAGTTTATATCCTTTCGATCCTGGGCTGAGCTGAATTTTGGGGAAACATCTCAGGGGCACAGCTTTCCTATGGTTCTCTTTGTGAACAGAAAAGGGAGGGGGTGTTTCTAGTCACCAACAGCCACACAGCTAAATGCCACTCATATGGAACCCCGGCCTCGACCCTAGAGAATCCATCAGCGGCTGGTCTTTGCTGAAGCTATTTTCAGGGCCTCTTCAGTGCTCTCACATTCCGCCTCCAGACTTCCCCTGTGCTGGGCTCCAGGAGCCTGACAGGCCCCCCAGATATCCCTGACGACCTCACGGACTGATGCTCACCAGATGCTTTCCAACCCTCACATTCTCACATGGGGATGATGGAAAACCCAACTTTACCCAATGGGAACTGACAGTCCTTGGTGCTGTGACTCTTCCCACAAGGAAAAAGGAGAGAGGAGCAGTGGAGTGACTTTGGTTGGCTGACTGACTTTGAGCTGGAGGTCATTTGTCTGGCTTTGGATTATCTGGTGTTTACCATTCCTATCTTAATCACCCCTATTTCTTTTTCTAATCCATGCATCACCAGCAGAAAGAACTGTAAACATGTGAGGCTGCTGTTTTCAGCAAATTCACTCCATGATCAATGCCAAACCAGGCTCTGCCTGAAAACCAGACTGGCGCTGACAACAAGAGGCAGGGGTAGGGTTACATTTCTTGTAAACCGGCAGCTTGATTTTCATCTTGGTGCACGGTGAATTTTGTTATTGTTGTTATTCTGGACTGAGGGATAGGCTTATTTTTCATAGCTGAGTTTATGGTTTAGTATAGAATTGCTTCTTGAAACTGGCTGAATTTGTATGCTATTCAACTCATATTCCCAGTCATTAAGAATTTTAGCAATTCACTCTCCTCTCAAGTGATCTTTCTAAATTGCAATTATGACGGTGCTCCTTCTTTGGGAGGAATATTCTGGTAAAAAAATTACTTTTCAGACTTATTGATTGGGCTGATATTTACTGGATATTCCAGCAGAAATGTGAAATGGCTGTGAAATGTCTGGCCCGTTTTGACTCATTTAGCTAACTGCCATACAGGTCATTACGTATTTCAGATGTTACCCCTACTTGTCAATCTCTGCTTCGACCCTTACAGTGTTAAGCCATTATAGAAAACACATAATGCTTTAAATAAACCATGGTTTCCTATTTTCACACACCTTTGAATGGAATCTTGCAGCTTCCTCTAACTCCTCTCCTTTTTCGTTGCTCTCAGCTTAGGAAAGCCTCCCTAACCCCTTCCCCCAGCTCTCCTCCCACCGTGCACACTGTCAGTCACTCCTTCCTCTGATTCCATAGTACTTATAACACCAATGAGTTAAGTGATGGAGTTTTTCCACTACAGAGAAGAGTATCTCCCCAGAGTCAGGTCAGTATCATCAGAAGGAAGCAAACTAGGAAAGTCAATCCTTCCCTTAAAGATTTACAGAATCTTAGAGCTTGAAGGCGGAGAAGGCAATGGCACCCCACTCAGTACTCTTGCCTGGAAAATCCCATGGACGGAGGAGCCTGGTAGGCTGCAGTCCATGGGGTCGCTACTAGTCAGACACAACTGAGTGACTTCACTTTCACTTTTCACTTTCATGCATTGGAGAAGGAAATGGCAACCCACTCCAGTGTTCTTGCCTGGAGAATCCCAGGGACGGGGGAGCCTGGTGGGCTGCTGTCTATGGGGTCACACAGAGTAGGACACAACTGAAGCAACTTAGCAGCAGCAGCAGAGTTTGAAGGGAGCTAAGAAGGTCCTTCCCACCCCCTTCCGAAGTATCCTTGGTGGATGCTTTTCAGCTTCCCATCAAGCACTTCCAGAAACGGAGAAGTCAACGTGTTCTGAAAAGTTTTTCTTTACATTGAGCAAAAGTTGATCTCACGATCAACTCTGCCCCTATGCCCTTGGTCTGCCTTTTGGAGCTGCAGAACAAGTCTAGTTCTCACTCTACCTGATATTTGAGAAGAGCTTCATCTGCCTTCTGTCCTTCAGAAAGAGACGGAGGTCCCAGAATCATTTTTCTTTCGTGTTAGTTTAAGCTAAATGTACCTGTCAGGTTATTTCCCAAACACTTGGCACCAGGCTGTTGTTTGGCGGGGAACATAAATACACTGTATTCAGAATTGATTAGTTTAAGCATAAGCAGTACACCCCTTAAATTCAAGATTACAAACGAAAACAACAAATGAAAATAGCTTTCTGTTATTTTTAAATAACAGAAAGTATTTATTAGAGAGAAACATTCTGCAACGAATCTAATAGGTTAAAGCTCAGCTGCAGCTCATTATTTTGAAATGTTATGCCTGTTTTTTTGTGGAGGAATGAAGAGGCAGTCAAAAGATAGGGCTATGTGTCTCTGAGAGTCCTAACACGCTGGCTTCACTTTGGAGAAAATTCCTAGGAGGGGCCACTGCGGGGAGCTGGAGACCACTCTAAAATGAAAGTGAATTCTAGGAAAATTAAGTATGCATATGATGGAAGCAACCTGGGCAGTGTCTGAATCTATTTTGGGAAGTGATGCTGGAATTTTTCTATGAGAATCCATTCACAAGAATGACATTTTCAGGTATGATTCAAATGCAGTTTTGCCCGGAGGCTGAGCAGTGGACTCAAATACCCACTAAGCTCCCTCTAGAGGTTCGAGTGTGCGGCTACCCCCAGAGCTCCTGGGCTGGGAAGCCTGTCCCAGTGCCAAGAAGAGGGGTCAAGAGATGCAAGGAGCCTCTGATTGTTTCTGGTATTTAGAGTCAAATTTGTGGGCTGAAACAAATTAGAAAGCAAAACAAAACTCCATTCTCTAAATAAAGCTGAGATACAATACATCATGAATATACATTCATAGAGAAGAGGTAGCAACTGGTAACATTCTAAAATTTCAAATTAGGTAATAGGCTGACAGTTCACAGCACAGTGAAAAACGCAAAAATTCTTGATAACATCCTAAATGTGCTGACATCTAAAATGGCATATATTTTAGCACTTACATAGTTTTTACAGCTATTTACATAGCATTAATCTTGTATTAAATATTTTAAGTAACCTAGAGGTGATTTAAAAGTATATGGAAAGATATGCAAATACTGCCGAGGGCATGGCAACCCACTCCAGTATTCTTGCCTGGAGAATCCCCATGGACAGAGGAGCCTGGCGGGCTACAGTCCATAGGGTCGCAGAGTCGGACACAACTGAGTGACTAAGCCCAGCCCAGCACATGCAAATACTACGCCATTTTATACAAGGGACCTGAGCATCCTTGAATTTTGGAATCCACAGGGTGGAGGATGGGGTCCTGGAACTAAGTTCTCCCACAGCTCCCCCCATCCCCAGGGATACTGTGTACACCTTCACCTCATAGGACTGTTGTAAGAATTAAATAATCTACTAAGTATGTTTCTATCACATATTTAAAGTGCCTGGCACTGCAGAGGTTAATTCACTTCTTATCTGAGATAAGTGGAGAAAAGCACTTAATCTGTTGTTCTTCTCTTGACAAAGTCCCATACACACAAACTGTATACTGTCCTATCATTTTTTTTACATGATATGCGTCTTTCGGTTCATGAGGAATGTAATCAACATGATCACTATTAGAGAAACCAACTGTTGAGCACCTTTTCTGTATCAGGCACTGTGCCAAATACTTTCCCTGCATTTTTAGTCCCCTTTTGGACAGATACTATTATTAGCACCAGTTACAAGGGGGCGACAGAGGATAAGATGGTTGGACGGCATCCCCGACTCAATGGAAACGAGTTTGAGCAAACTCTGGGAGATAGTGAAGGACAAGGAAGCCTGGGGTGCTGCAGCCCATGGGGTTGGACAGGTCTGAGCAACTGAACAACAACAGATCAGGAAGCGAGGACTTGAGGAAGTTAAATCCTTTGTACAAATTCATGCAGTTCATATATGATGCTGGAATTGGAACTCTCATCTGTGCTTTTAAGCACAATAAAATAATTCTTTCTGATTGGCGGAACCTGAACTCATCAAGATTAATGACTTGGCATCCAGGTACCCAACAAGCAGTGGTGCCATTAATGAAGGGCTTGACTGTGAGAGCATACATGCAAAACCATTACAAACATTCAGCAATAACCTTCCCTTCTGAAACGATCACCAATCTGATTTCATGTGTCCTGTGTCTCTTAGAGCAGAGGACATTTAATCTTTGCATTCTGCCACTTAGACCTGTATGCTGCCTATAATGGCTGCTGAGCACATATTTGTTAAATGAATCAATGAATGACTGAATGCCACTGCCTGTCTTCTAAGAGCTTATAACCTGCTAGGAATGATAAAGTGAAGTCACTCAGTCGTGTCCGACTCTGTGCGACCCCATAGATGGCAACCTATCAGGCTCCTCCGTCCATGGGATTCTCCAGGCAAGAATACTGGAGTGGGTTGCCATTTCCTTCTCCAGGGGATGTTCCCGACCCAGGGATTGAACCCAGGTCTCCCACATTGCAGGTAGATGCTTTAACCTCTGCACCACCAGGGAAGCCCTAGACGTGTGCATACACACACACACACACACACACACACACACACACACACACACTAGTATAATACTAGCCAAAAGTGAGTTAAAATATGTGAAAGATATAAATCAGCAAGTCTACACTATTCAATTACTGAGGTCAGAAAAAACTTGCTCATGCATAAAGAGACATGCANACCATTACAAACATTCAGCAATAACCTTCCCTTCTGAAACGATCACCAATCTGATTTCATGTGTCCTGTGTCTCTTAGAGCAGAGGACATTTAATCTTTGCATTCTGCCACTTAGACCTGTATGCTGCCTATAATGGCTGCTGAGCACATATTTGTTAAATGAATCAATGAATGACTGAATGCCACTGCCTGTCTTCTAAGAGCTTATAACCTGCTAGGAATGATAAAGTGAAGTCACTCAGTCGTGTCCGACTCTGTGCGACCCCATAGATGGCAACCTATCAGGCTCCTCCGTCCATGGGATTCTCCAGGCAAGAATACTGGAGTGGGTTGCCATTTCCTTCTCCAGGGGATGTTCCCGACCCAGGGATTGAACCCAGGTCTCCCACATTGCAGGTAGATGCTTTAACCTCTGCACCACCAGGGAAGCCCTAGACGTGTGCATACACACACACACACACACACACACACACACACACACACACACTAGTATAATACTAGCCAAAAGTGAGTTAAAATATGTGAAAGATATAAATCAGCAAGTCTACACTATTCAATTACTGAGGTCAGAAAAAACTTGCTCATGCATAAAGAGACATGCAAGAATGTTGACTGCTAAATCATGGCTAATAAAAGAGAATGGAAACAATTACATTTTCATCAACAGAAGCATGAAGAAGTGCATTTCAGTTTACTGTTACAACAGAATGTTATATATAGAAATTAAAATGAATAATCTAAAAGTAAATGTATTATACGGCTAACTCACGAAACACAGTAAGTGAAAAAATAGTAATAGCTAATTAATTGGCTATTATTATTTTTTGACTTAATGTAATTTGCATGTATTATCTCATTTAACCCTTTGAAGGTAGATACTGTCACCAAACTCACCTTAGAAATGAGGAAGTTGAAGGATACCTACATTTGATACAATTGCTAAGATGTTTTAACATATGCAAAAAGACTCATATAAGAATAAATCCGTATGCAGTAAAAGCATTAAAGCATACACGGGAACCCCAAGATTATGACAGTGATTACACTAGGGATGGCAAAAGGGAAGGGAGCCTGATGACGGAGGGGAACAGAGCAAGCATCAGATGTGTTTATGTTCTATCTCTCAAGCTGGATGATGGTTGCAGATACTCTGTATTTTTTCTATGTCTGAACTATTTCATAATAAAGTGATCAACAAAAAGAAATTAAATAGCTTGAAGGCTCAAAGGAAAGAAATGTGATTCCTGATACTGCCTGGAGAAGGGGACATCTAAATGGGGCCTGGGTACACTACGCATAGCACCAGCAAACGTGGAAGTCGGAGCCTGTGCTGAGTGAGGGACACGAGCCCAGGGGTGGAGGTGCAGGAGAACTCAGGCTGCTGGAAAGATATTGCACTTCCCATCCCAAGGCCCCCGGGGGACCAGCCTGAGGGGCCCAGGCATCGGACTTTTGGTTCCAATATCTGCTTGGTCTTTTTTTCTGTGGCTATAGAACTGGGGGACTGGGCAGTCCCAGCCTCTTCGCCAGGGTGACCCAGGTGGCTGAGAATGCTTGAATTTGCCGGCATTCTGACACTCTCTCCTGGACTGCAGGGACAGGGCCTGCCTGCCTGCTGCTCAAAGGCAGACTGGCTGGATGTGGAAGTCTGTTCAGAAGCATGAATAATGACTGACAGAAAGCCTCCTTGGGAGTTTTGCAAGGAATGATGAGGACTGACTGCAACTGGAAACCCCAGCTAGCAATAAGGGAAAAGAATTTTTCTGAACAAAACTGAGCCCACTGTTGGCCAGAAGGACCAAGGGCACTTTGGAAGGCTTCAGACACTCGTTTTCAGACAGCCGTGGCACTGGGTCTGTGTATATGTGTGCTAAGTCACTTCAGTCGTGTCCAACTCTTTGCGATGCTGTGGATTGTAGTCCACCAGGATCCTCTGTCCATGGGATTCTCCAGGCAAGAACACTGGAGTGGGTTGCCATGCCCTTCTCCAGGGGATCTTCCTGACCCAGGGATCGAATCCACATCTCCTGTGCCTCTGGCATTGCAGGCGGATTCTTCCCCGCTGAGCCATGGGGAAGCCCAGCACTGGGTCTTGACTGCCCCAAGCCCCAGACAGACTGGCCACACAGTCCTGACTCCGGGCCTCAGTCTCTTTCACACCCTCCTGCCTGTGCCTGTGGGGACTGGCCACACTGCTGGCCTCTTCTCACCAGCTCTTTAACTGTTTCTGGTCTGGATCAGAAAATCTGGGATGGCCTAACTTAGAGTCTGATCCCTATTTTGCCAGAGCTTCTGGGTGCAATAGCTGGTTTCCCAAGTGCACACTCAAAAAGCAATTTATAGCAACATGGAGGGGCCTAGAGACTGTCATACTGACTGAAGTCAAGACAGACAGAGAAGGAAAAGCACCATATGACATCCTTACATGTGGAATCTAAGAAGAAACGGCACAAATGAGCTAATTTACAAAACAGAAAGAGACAGACTTAGGGAAAGAACTTATGGTTGCCGGGGTAACGGTGAGGGGAAGGGATAGTTAGGGAGTTTAGGATGGATATGTACACATTGCTATATTTAAAACGAATAACCAATAAAGACCTACTGTATAGCACAGGGAACTCTGCACAATATTATGTAGCAGCCTGGATGGGAAGGGAGTTTGGGGGAGAATGGATTCATGTATACGTATGGTTGAATCCCTTTGCTGTTCACCTGAAATTATCACAACTGGCTTTAGTGTTAACTGGCTTTAGTGTAGCATGTGCTCACTTGTGTCAGATTCTTTGGGAGCCCCTGGACTGTAGCCCGCCAGGCGCCTCTGTCCATGGGATTTCCCAGGCAAGAATACTGGTGGGTTGCCATTTCCTTCTCCGGGGAAGCTTCCTGACCCAGGGATCAAACCCACGTCTCTCATGTCTCCTGCGCTGGCAGACGGATTCTTTACTACTGTGCCACCTGGGAAGCCCCCAATAATCGGCTGTGTGAAAGTGAAAGTCGCTCAGTCATGTCCAGCTCTTTGTGACCCCATGGACTATACAGTCCACGGAATTCTCCAGGCCGGAATACTGGAGTAGGTAGCCGTTCTATACTCCAATATAAAATGAAAAGTTAAGAGAAAAAGAAGCAACTGCTCAGAAGACACTTGTTATTTGACTGATAGAAGTGTGTGGTTGGTGCTGCCTTCAAAGGAAGCCCTTTGTTCTGCAATGGGAAGGCCTCGAAGTTAAGTCTGAAGATGGGCCTTGCAGGTTGGCTTCTTCTGCTTCTGTATATCTGCTCTTGAACACAGCTTCTCTAAGACTCACTTTCTTCACCTGAAAAGTGGGGCCACAGCTGCAACCACCTAAAGAGCGGCTGTGATGAGCAAAGACAAAGCACCACCGGCCACCACTTACTGATGCTCACCCTGTGACCAGCTCTGTGCTTAGCACTTTGAAACAGAATTTTATATTAGCTTCCCATCATCTCTAAAAGGAGCTGGGGAACAGAAAGCTTAAGTACTTTGCCCCACTCTTTCTCTTTTAAACTGTGGGATAATTTCTTTTCTTTTCTTTTTTTTTAAATATTTATTTGGCTGCGTTGGGTCTTAGCTGTGGTTATGTGGGAGCTTCACTGTGACTCAGGGGCTTGGTTGCCTTGTAGAATGTGGCATCTTAGTTCCACGACCAGGGATCGAACTCATGTCCTTTGCATTGGAAGGCAGATTCTTAACCACTGGACCATCAGAGAAGTCCCTGTTTTCTCCAGCTTTTCTTTATTATTTTGTTTTTGGCTGGGCTTGGACCTTTATAGCTGTGAGTGGGCTTCCTCTAGCTGTGGTGAGTGGGGGCTGCTCTTGGCTTCTTGTTGCAGTGGCTTCTCCTGTCGTGGAGCACAGGCTCTAGGCACACGAGCCTCAGTAGTTATGGCACGTGGGCTTAGCTGCCTTGTGGTATGTGGGATCTTCCTGGACCAGGGATCAAACCCCTGTCCCGTGAATTGGCAGGGGGTTTCCTAACCACTGGACCACCAGGGAAGCCCCGTCCCTCGTCTCAGATTCACAGATTGTGGATCTGGGATTCAAACTCAGGTCTCTCAGGCTCCAAAGGTGATTCCAGCACTGGAGGCCGCAAAATGCTTTGCAAGTGTGTTTCTGTGAGTGAGNAGTCCACCAGGATCCTCTGTCCATGGGATTCTCCAGGCAAGAACACTGGAGTGGGTTGCCATGCCCTTCTCCAGGGGATCTTCCTGACCCAGGGATCGAATCCACATCTCCTGTGCCTCTGGCATTGCAGGCGGATTCTTCCCCGCTGAGCCATGGGGAAGCCCAGCACTGGGTCTTGACTGCCCCAAGCCCCAGACAGACTGGCCACACAGTCCTGACTCCGGGCCTCAGTCTCTTTCACACCCTCCTGCCTGTGCCTGTGGGGACTGGCCACACTGCTGGCCTCTTCTCACCAGCTCTTTAACTGTTTCTGGTCTGGATCAGAAAATCTGGGATGGCCTAACTTAGAGTCTGATCCCTATTTTGCCAGAGCTTCTGGGTGCAATAGCTGGTTTCCCAAGTGCACACTCAAAAAGCAATTTATAGCAACATGGAGGGGCCTAGAGACTGTCATACTGACTGAAGTCAAGACAGACAGAGAAGGAAAAGCACCATATGACATCCTTACATGTGGAATCTAAGAAGAAACGGCACAAATGAGCTAATTTACAAAACAGAAAGAGACAGACTTAGGGAAAGAACTTATGGTTGCCGGGGTAACGGTGAGGGGAAGGGATAGTTAGGGAGTTTAGGATGGATATGTACACATTGCTATATTTAAAACGAATAACCAATAAAGACCTACTGTATAGCACAGGGAACTCTGCACAATATTATGTAGCAGCCTGGATGGGAAGGGAGTTTGGGGGAGAATGGATTCATGTATACGTATGGTTGAATCCCTTTGCTGTTCACCTGAAATTATCACAACTGGCTTTAGTGTTAACTGGCTTTAGTGTAGCATGTGCTCACTTGTGTCAGATTCTTTGGGAGCCCCTGGACTGTAGCCCGCCAGGCGCCTCTGTCCATGGGATTTCCCAGGCAAGAATACTGGTGGGTTGCCATTTCCTTCTCCGGGGAAGCTTCCTGACCCAGGGATCAAACCCACGTCTCTCATGTCTCCTGCGCTGGCAGACGGATTCTTTACTACTGTGCCACCTGGGAAGCCCCCAATAATCGGCTGTGTGAAAGTGAAAGTCGCTCAGTCATGTCCAGCTCTTTGTGACCCCATGGACTATACAGTCCACGGAATTCTCCAGGCCGGAATACTGGAGTAGGTAGCCGTTCTATACTCCAATATAAAATGAAAAGTTAAGAGAAAAAGAAGCAACTGCTCAGAAGACACTTGTTATTTGACTGATAGAAGTGTGTGGTTGGTGCTGCCTTCAAAGGAAGCCCTTTGTTCTGCAATGGGAAGGCCTCGAAGTTAAGTCTGAAGATGGGCCTTGCAGGTTGGCTTCTTCTGCTTCTGTATATCTGCTCTTGAACACAGCTTCTCTAAGACTCACTTTCTTCACCTGAAAAGTGGGGCCACAGCTGCAACCACCTAAAGAGCGGCTGTGATGAGCAAAGACAAAGCACCACCGGCCACCACTTACTGATGCTCACCCTGTGACCAGCTCTGTGCTTAGCACTTTGAAACAGAATTTTATATTAGCTTCCCATCATCTCTAAAAGGAGCTGGGGAACAGAAAGCTTAAGTACTTTGCCCCACTCTTTCTCTTTTAAACTGTGGGATAATTTCTTTTCTTTTCTTTTTTTTTAAATATTTATTTGGCTGCGTTGGGTCTTAGCTGTGGTTATGTGGGAGCTTCACTGTGACTCAGGGGCTTGGTTGCCTTGTAGAATGTGGCATCTTAGTTCCACGACCAGGGATCGAACTCATGTCCTTTGCATTGGAAGGCAGATTCTTAACCACTGGACCATCAGAGAAGTCCCTGTTTTCTCCAGCTTTTCTTTATTATTTTGTTTTTGGCTGGGCTTGGACCTTTATAGCTGTGAGTGGGCTTCCTCTAGCTGTGGTGAGTGGGGGCTGCTCTTGGCTTCTTGTTGCAGTGGCTTCTCCTGTCGTGGAGCACAGGCTCTAGGCACACGAGCCTCAGTAGTTATGGCACGTGGGCTTAGCTGCCTTGTGGTATGTGGGATCTTCCTGGACCAGGGATCAAACCCCTGTCCCGTGAATTGGCAGGGGGTTTCCTAACCACTGGACCACCAGGGAAGCCCCGTCCCTCGTCTCAGATTCACAGATTGTGGATCTGGGATTCAAACTCAGGTCTCTCAGGCTCCAAAGGTGATTCCAGCACTGGAGGCCGCAAAATGCTTTGCAAGTGTGTTTCTGTGAGTGAGTGAGTGAGTGAGTGAAGTTGCTCAGTCGTGTCCGACTCTTTGCAACCCCATGGACTGTAGCCTACCACGCTCCTCCATTCATGGGATATTCCAGGCAAAAGTACTGGAGTGGATTGCCATTTCCTTCTCCAGAGGACCTTCCCGACCCAGGGATCGAACCCGGGTCTTCTGCATTGTATGTATTCCCTCCCTGAGCCACGAGGGAAGTGTGGGGTTAAAACATCTTTTCTTGGACTGATTTGATTTGGGATTAATTTAAATCCAAAACACGTAGGCTGGATTTCATTCTTGCTGTGAGTCCAAGACCCTCTTTGCTCCGTATAAGTGGACTGGGTCCCTGCTGTCTGAGCCCTCAGTGGCCTCACTAAGAGCTCCTTGCCAGCAAGAACAAACTTCCCTGGGGGACCCAGATCTCTCTATTAAGAGGGTGGTGCCTTCACCCTGGACCTCAGTTCTCCGTCTTCACAGCTTCTTCTTGGCCACAGTCACCAACCAGGTGCCAAGGATGTTAGTGTTTCAAAGCTAAGTCCTCAAACCCCAATATTTATTTCACTAGCCAAACTCTTCCCCAAATTTTAAGTGTTCTGGAGGTTAAGCTTTTCAATAATTTCTCTTTATCCATTAACCCATGAACAAGTCAAGCTGCTTTGCCTATACTGGTATTGTTCTTAATATTGAATTAAATATTGAGGGCTTGGCATTCCTAGTTACACAATGCTTAGCACCTCAAATAAGTGAATGAACTACTTTATAAAATGTCCAAAATGTTAAATCATGTCAGATGTGCCCACAAAAGAACTTCAAGTTTTTGGCTGTAAGAATTCATCCATTCTTTCTTTTTTTTAACATGATCCAGCATGAAAAACCAGGAGCAATGGCCTTCAACTGGAGGTCCTCTGGAGACATGCTTTTGTGACTTTTAGAAATTAAAGCAGAGATTTATATGCTAGTCTTCCATTTGAATAGATATTAGTGAGTTTCTAGCCACATTTAAGCCATATATATTTTTCAGAGTCATAGTTTGAGAAGTTGTAGCCTCTGGAAAGGACTTCCCTGGTGGCTCAGTGGTTAAGAATCCACCATCAATGCAGGAGATGTAGGCGGTGCAGGTTCGATCCCCGGGTAAGAAAGATCCCCTGGAGAAAGGAATGGCAACCCACTCCAGTATTCTTGCCTGAAGAATCCCATGGACAGAGGAGCCTGGAGGGTTACAGTCCATAGGGTCGCCAAGTCAGACAGCACTGAGCAACTAAGCACACAGCCTCTGGAGAGTGGGTCACAGCATTTTTGAGCTGGAGATTACCTGAGAAATCATCTAGTAGAGGACTGTTGAATTCCCAGTGAAAAAAGTAACTGTTCAGTCTCAAGCCANCTGGAGGGTTACAGTCCATAGGGTCGCCAAGTCAGACAGCACTGAGCAACTAAGCACACAGCCTCTGGAGAGTGGGTCACAGCATTTTTGAGCTGGAGATTACCTGAGAAATCATCTAGTAGAGGACTGTTGAATTCCCAGTGAAAAAAGTAACTGTTCAGTCTCAAGCCATTATATTAAATACCAGCCACTGAATACCTACTGTGAGCCACGCACTGTTCTAAGCACTTTACAGGTATTAACTTTTTAAGTCGGGAGGCCCCAAGTCTCACAAGGTAGATATTATTATTATCCTCATTTTGTAAATGAGGAAACACAGGCACAGAGAGTTAAATAACCTGCCTAATGCTTAAATCCAGGCAGTGGGACTGCCCTTAACCCCCTCTTTACACTGCCTCTTGATTTAGAATCACAGAGCTGATAAGGGTCCACGTCTGCCTCAGCCTACAGTCAAGCTGCCGCAGGTACACCCTCTGTCTTCAGAGAGTTGTTGAGGAATTAGGAGTGTGTATGCGGGGTGCATACACGGGGGTGCTGGTGGTGCCAGCGGGCAGTGGAGGAACACCTCCTACCTCTTCTCAACCCCGCACACTCAGAGTTAGCTTCTGACCGCGGGGACTGTTAGAGCTTAGGGGTTAGGAACAGAATGAAACTCAATTCATGGATCTTGTTCTCAAAGATTCTTCCATGTAATTCTTTTCAATTCACAGAATATTCTTTTAGCGATTGAAGAGGATATTCTTTTGAAAAAATACAATTTTTAAATGGAAAAAAACACAAACATCCCAATTGCATGGAACATACACAGAAGTAGAAGAAGTAAACTTATATTCCCACTACCCAAAGACAATCACTGTTGCTATGTTAGTGTATTTTCTTGCAGTCATTTTTGGACAACTGTTAGCTGTGACTGTAATGAATATGCAATGTTACATCTTGCTTTTCCCACTAAATAGTGTCTATACTATTACCACCTTTTACAAACATCATTTTAAAAGGTTGTATAATAAACCATTATGGGAATGTATCATAATTTGTATAAATATTCCTCACTTGTTAGGCATTTAGGCTCTTTCTAAATGTTTTATTATCGTAAATTGTACTAAAGGTAATGTCTCTAAATAGAGTTTGTACCATCTTTTGGCTTACTTCACTTGGAAAAATACTGGAACTTCTCTTCACCTGACACACCACTTCATTAGGAAATCCTCAGTGCTGACATTAATTATCAAGCTATCAATTGTCAAATGGAAATAAGAATGTCATTATGAGACTTTTAATTGTTTCATACTTTTCAATGAACACCTTTCTTTTCTCCCAGTATCACACTACAGCTATAGCTCATGCTTTGGTAGAATGGCAGCCAGCAGTGCTCTTCCTGGGACTTCCCTGGTGCTCCAGTGGTTAAGAATCTGCCTTCCAATGCAGGGAATTCGGGTTCAATCCCTGGTCAGGGAACTAAGATTCCCACCTGCTGTGGTACAACTAAGCCCTGATGCAGCTAAATAAATAATAAATATGTAAATAAATAGATTAAAAAAAAAAGAGAAATACTCTGCCCATTCATAATATTGGCACGTCTGAAAATGACACAGAAAGTGGTTGAGAACAAGGGTTCTGCCTCTGTTGTATTCTTTCAAAAGCACATAACCTCGATCTAATCATGAGACAACAGCAAACTAACCCAGCTGGGGGAAGGGCATTCTACAGGTCAGGACTTCCCAAGAATGTCAAAGTCGTGAAAAATCAGGAATGGCTGTCATAGATCAGACATCATAGAGGGTCACAGCAACCAAATGCAACATGGTACCTTGGACTGGATCCTAGAAGAGAAAACGGACCTTAGTGGAAAAAATGGTGAAATCCAAATAGAATCTGCAGTGTTTAGTTAATAGTAACGTTCTAACATCAGTTTCTTAGCTTTGACAAGTGTACCATGGAAATGTAAGATGTTAGCATGGGGAAAGACTAGGTGAGTGGCATACATGAACTCTCTGTAATAGCTTTGTACTTTTCTGTAAATCTTAACTATTTCAAATCAAGTTTGTTTTCTCAAAACAAGAGATGAAGAGCAGGTTTCTGGAGCCAGTCTGATCTGATTCTGAGTCCTAGATCTGACATTTGTTACTGCTGAGTGACCTTAGACAAATGACTTCTTCAAGTGAGGTTCATCTGTTTTATATGAAGAAAACTTCTATGCAGAGTACATCATGAGAAATGCTGGGCTGGAAGAAGCACAAGCTGGAATCAAGATTGCNGTTCACGGTTCACGTATTGCTGAAGCCTGGCTTGGAGAATTTTGAGCGTTACTTTACTAGCATGTGAGATGAGTGCAATTGTGCAGTAGTTTGAGCATTTTTTGGCATTGCCTTTCTTTGGGATTGGAATAAAAACTGACCTTTTCCAGTCCCTTCTCCAAATAATTATGAAGCATAGCCAAAGTTTAAAACTAGTGCCCTACAGTGGGTCTGCCCCTGCTTTTATACTGTTTGAGACTAGAGCTTATTCCTTGATCCACAGATCAGCCCTACCCAGAAATTTTAGAAACATTTCTGTTCTGATTGTCTGCCTAGGATCCCAACTCCATTTTAGGTAATGAGTTAGGTAACCAAGACAGGAGATGGAAACACAGACTTTGGATTTACAGAGACCCGTGTTCCGACCCACTGTGCATACCTTGACTCAATTATGGGTTTCTAAGCCTCAGTTTCACAGTCTCACGGAAAATTCTCTGTGATGATAGAGGAGACACTTCACATGGAGAGAAATTTCTAGACCTAGTATTTCTCAATGGCAAGTATGGGATGAAAAACATCAAACAAAGGAGGTGACTGGTTGTCATCTGATTAGCCCAAGCATGGAGCCAGTCCATTTTTCTTCCTTCAAGCCCTGCATTAACACACCCAATTAAACAGTCTCTACAGAGAGAAACCGGTGAGCCTCACACATACCCCTTGCTCCTGAAAGAACTAACTGGTGATTCAGAGAATTCAATGGGCCTGACGGACGATCTGCCTTTTGGGGAAAGAAAATCCAAGCCTGGAAACTGGAGCCCTGCTATCTTTCTCACCGGGGTCATGAGAACATCTCGCATGGTGAGTTCATGTCCCTGAACTTGTATTCCTTTGTCATAACATCCCGAGCAGCTGGACTATTCCCAGAGGCAAGGCTTTGTCTACGGGGCTTCAGAATACACTTTGAGAGAAAGTTGCAGGGCTTGTACTCATTTATTTGTTTTCTTAAAGAAGCTTTCGCTCTAGAAAATAGTTTTCAGAAACTTGGGGGAGCTTCTCTAAAGCTTAAAAAAGAAGGTGGGCCAAATGTCAAGCTTTAGACAAGACTGCTCCCCTCCCCCCACCTGCAGCCCCATGGATAAAGCACACCCAATTTCCCGTTGCCTGCTGGGACTGGTACACTTAGCCTAACTGGTATACTTAGTCTAGTTGCAACTTCCTTCATCAACTGGAGCTTTAGGCACAGTAGAAAGATAAAAACCACTTAAAGCTTTCATTTTCCTCTCCGATGGAAAAAATCCTAGCTGGTTTATACCATATTTCAATCCTAAAGTTATTTCTTACTGTCCTGGGCATCTGCTGTGCCCTAGTTTCCAATACCACTTCCAGAGGTCAAACATGGCCCACTGGGCACAGGGCCGGGGTGTCTGAAGTTTTGAGCAGAGCAATCATTCTTACATAAACGACCCTGCTGGGGCTTCCCTGGTGGCTCAGTGGTAAAGAGTGGCAACCATACCAGTAATCTTGCCTGGGAAATCCAATAGACAGAGGAGCCTGGCGGGCTACAGTCCATGGGGTCACAAAGAGTCAGTGGGACAGGACTGAGCAACTGAACACGCAGAGACCAAAACGGAGAATCACTGTTTAGGAAAGACAGAACTGGTATCTTAGAAGGTGAGACTGGAGTTGCTTAAATATTTGCTGTACCAAGGGCAGGGCCTGCCAATGCAGGAGAGGTAGGTTCGAGCCCTGGTCCAGGAAGATCCCACGTTAGTTGGAGCAACTAAGCCTGTTTGCCACAACTATTGAGCCTGTGGACTAGAGTTTGGGAGCTACTACTACTTAAGCCCGAGCACCCAGAGCCCAATCCCCACAATAAGAGAAGCTACTGCAACAAGAAGCCTGAACACCGCAACTTGAGAGCAGCCCCTGCTTGCCACAACTAGAGGAAGCCCAGGCAGCAACAAAGATCCAGCACAGCCATAAATAAATAAATTTGAAAAACAGAGAGAAATTACCCTGCTGGCTGGGCTTGCCACCCACCCACCATTGCCAGGAGCCTCCCTAGCCAGTGTTGATGGGTGAGGAATTGTGATTGAAGCTGGATGTGAATGACAATCTAAATTGGAACCCTTGAGGTTTAATTCTGCTAAACCTGCAGCATGACAATGAGACAGTACGAAGCATCCAGAAGTCTGAACAACGCCCACACAGACAGATGCTTGTCTCAGAGCTGCAGCACCCACGGAACTTCACCAGGTCCACANCTCCCTAGCCAGTGTTGATGGGTGAGGAATTGTGATTGAAGCTGGATGTGAATGACAATCTAAACTGGAACCCTTGAGGTTTAATTCTGCTAAACCTGCAGCATGACAATGAGACAGTACGAAGCATCCAGAAGTCTGAACAACGCCCACACAGACAGATGCTTGTCTCAGAGCTGCAGCACCCACGGAACTTCACCAGGTCCACAAACAACGGTTTGCAATAAAGCCCCAAATCCCCTGATGAACCTTCCATTACTTTGATCTGTTTTCTGTTCAGGGTTTCCCCAAAGAATCCTTTTGACAAAGAGAGTTCAAGGCTATGCCACTAGCAAATGAACAAAAGGCTTGAGCTGCACAGATTCACCTCTGCCATGAATAAAGGAAAAAGAACAAGCAGCAGAAGCAGAGCTGTCTGTCGCGAGGCCCTGACACAGGACGTTTGTTTGAAGGGTTTGACAAATGAAGGCAGGCTTTGCAGACCTGGGCCTCCCTCCCCAGGGGCCTGAGCTGGACACTTGACTGTCCTCAGTCACTCTCCCGTCTCCCATGAAGCCGTGAATAGCGCCATCTCTGCGTTTCTGTAAAACTGGCTACCAGGAATGTGCTTTTGGCCTTTTCTTTTCCATGGAAATTACAAAATGACTTGGTGCTTTACACACAAGCTTCTAAGCCCCAAAGCAACACTACAATTTTAGGTAAAGAATCAAACCTCCTGGGGTGTTTACCTCAAACAAGTCCAGAGGCCAAGAAAAATCAACAGGATGTAACAGATTTCATCAAATCAGGCCTCCGGCCTGGAGAAAACACACTTGTTGGCATCTTTGAATATCGACCTCCAGCATTTCTCCTCAGAAACTGTTGTTGTTTCATGAATAATGATGTTAATAAGGGTTGAGTAATCTGTTGAAGACCTGAGTCAGGATTTTCAAGGGAGTTTTCAGGCCCAGGCTGGTGCCCAGGCAGCTCAAGTTTGCAGGCAAAGAAGGAGGTTTGAAAGGAAGCAACAGTTGACAAGGAGCCCCCGAGGGGGACTGATGGGGGGCCACCCAGAACCTGGAAGGGGGTGGTGGGGACAGACTGCAGGCCACTGGAAGGCGCTGGTGGGTGCCTCTGTCATGACAGGGAATGGACAACATGCTGGAGAGCGCAGAGTGACCGAGCCACAGATGAGCCCAGGTCACTGCGGCACTGGGAAACAGGAGGCCCAAACAGCTGCCTCGGAGAAGAGATGCTACATACCGGATTTTAGGCACTGAGCAGCCCTGAACACTTAACAGGTAGCTCAGAAATGCTGGTCCTAGAGCTTGGCTTGGGGGGCTAAAGGAACTTGCTGAAGGTTACATGCATGTGTGTATGCCCAGTCATATCTGACCCTGCGACCCCGTGGACTGTAGCCTGCCAGGCTCCTCCGTCCACGGGATTTCCCAGGCAAGAACACTGGAGTGGGTTGCCCTCTCCTCCTCTAGGGGATCTTCCTGAACCTGTGTCTCTTGCATCTCCTGCACCAGCAGGCAGTTTCTTTACCACTGAGCCCCCTGGGAAGCCCTGCCAAAGGCCACACAGCCAGAGAAAGACAGACTCTGGATGTGAACACGGGGATGCCCAGTGTTGAAGCCCAGTGTTTTCAATCCCAATGCTCGCTGCCTCTTCCGAGAACCCTTCTTTGCATGTCAGTGTCTTGGTGGGATGTAGCTCATTAAAGAAGGCTAGACAAATTAGAGACTGAGTCAGAATTTTCCAAAATGAAGGCCAGCTCACATAAAAAAAAATTGGTTTTAATTTGTAGGGAATGAAAAAATATGAAAGAACCAGAGCCCCGCTCAGGACAGGAGAACTGGGAACCGAGGGGGCTGTGTTCCTTAGTGTACATCAGAACTCCCTTGGTAAATTTTTTAAAAAAGGTCCCCACCCCATCCCAGACCTACTAAATTAGGCTATATCCTCTACAAAGCTCCCTGGATGATTCTGAGGCCTCTGGAACCTCTGACAAAATAAAGATAATCTGAGGGAAGATCTTAAAGATAACAGACAATAATAAATAAGAGCTCCCCACATTAGATGTCTTACTGCACGCCAGATGCTGTTCTGAGGTCTGGCTCTCATGGTTTGATTTAGTGCAGAAGATGACAGAAGGAGAAACAGAGGCTCCAAGAGGCTCAGCAGCTTGTCCACGGCCCCCCAGGGGCCTGCCTGAGGCCAAGGTCATGGTGTGGATGGAGGCGGCGTGGTCCTCCGGCAGGGATTCGTTTGGGCGACATGTGGAGTGTGCCCTGAGCAGCCTGCGCAGAGCGTCTTTCCCAGGAGAGCTGCGTGCCGACCTCCCAGCTTGCCGGGGAGAGGAGGAACAGAGAACTGGGATGGGAAGCGGAAGGCTGGCTGGGGCCTGGCAAGCAGGCTCTGCTAAGCTGTGTGCCTGGGACTCGCTCACCCAAACCTGATTCCGCCCACACCTCCAACCACAGCCAAGCAGAGTCGTCCTCTCACTTTAACCAGGTTTCCTGAACACGACTTGGGGATCAGCGCTCAGGGCTCCAGTCTTGTCTGGACTGCGGACTCTCCTGCTTCTCCCGCGACATCGGTCCATCTACAACAGGGGAAGCTCCTCCCTGCTTCTCTGAGGTTCCTTCCAGCATAGATTCCCTGGGACAACCAGCCGTGCCATCGAGCCGGCGGTGGAGGGATACAGAGGAGCTCAAGGGGCGGAACTGCCTTGGCCCAGCAGTGGAGAAGGACAGTGGGGGCAGGGGTCCCTTCAGGTCAGCCCAGATGCTGCGGAGTCACAGGAAGCATCCCCAGCATTGCTCTTTCTTGGAAGCCCCAGGCCCTGCAGCAGGGCGGTACTGACAGGAAACCCACAAGGAGGCGTGCGCTTCCCGAGTCCCCATCCTTCAGCCCCCCTGTTCATGAGTCAGTCACCACAGCCAAGAAGTGGCACTTAGTCACTCTCCTCCCCACACAAGCCCGGGCCTGGGAAGCAGAGGCAGGGTGCCGAGAGTTCCCACAGAAGAATGCTGTGGGCCTCAGCTACGCATTCCAGCAACGACCGCCGAGTCACCGCTGAGCACCGTGTGGCCCGGTGCAAGGTCTGGTTTCTCATCCTTTGGCCACTGGAAGCCGTCTCTGCAAAGTGTGAGGCGCCCACACGGTCTTGTCAGCTTGCTGCTGTCTTGTCCTGACACACAGGACAGATGTGACCCGGGACAAACTGACAGTCAGTCACTGACTGTGTATCAGGCAGTATTTCGAGAGCTTCACGGTACTAATGCATTTCGTTCTGGTAACAGCCACAGAGGGGTAATAACCCCATTTTATTGATTAGGAAAACTGAGTACAGTATGCTTCGGCAGTCTTCCCAAAGTCACAAAGTCAGGGGAGACAAAGCCAGGATTTGAACCCGTGTGAAGGTGGTTCAGGTAAGGCAGTGGTAAAGGATCCGCCTGCCAATGCAAGGGACATAAGAGATGCGGGTTCGAGCACTGAGTCAGGAAGACCCACTAGAGGAGGAAACGGCAGCCACCCCAATACTCTTGCCTGGAGAATCCCGTGGTGGGATTCCTGGGGTTGCAAAGAGGTGGATGCAATTGAGTACACACTCACATGATGCTGGTGCTAAAGCTCTTAATGTTAAATGCCATGTTACACTGTCTACATTAAAATAACTAGAAAATAAGAACATGAGGGAGAAAGGTAATAAGAGAAATAAAAGGAGACCAGACAGGATGCTGAAACTACACTGTTTTTGGAGAAGTGGACGTGAGGGAGAGGAAGGTGTCGGGTTGGCCAAAAAGTTCATTTGAACTTATTTTCAGTATTTGTGCTGGTGTCTTTATTTTTTTTGGGGGGGGGGGTCCAAAATCACTGCAGATGGTGACTGCAGCCATTAAATTAAAAGGAGCTCACTCCTTGGAAGAAAAGCTATGACCAAACTAGACCGCATATTAAAAAGCAGAGACATTACTTTGCCAACAAAGGTCTGTCTAATCAAAGCTATGGTTTTTTCCAGTAGTCACGTATGGATGTGAGAGTTGAACTTAAAAANAAGGAGCTCACTCCTTGGAAGAAAAGCTATGACCAAACTAGACCGCATATTAAAAAGCAGAGACATTACTTTGCCAACAAAGGTCTGTCTAATCAAAGCTATGGTTTTTTCCAGTAGTCACGTATGGATGTGAGAGTTGAACTTAAAAAAAAGCTGAGTGCCAAAGAATTGATGCTTTTGAACTGTGGTGCTGGAGAAGACTCTTGAGAGTACCTTGGACTGCAAGGAGATCCAATCAGTCCATCCTAAAGGAAATCAGTCCTGAACATTCATTGGAAGGACTGATGCTAAGCTGAAATTCCAATACTTTGGCCACCTGATATGAAGAACTGACTCATTGGAAAAAACCCTGATGCTGGGAAAGATTGAGGGTGGACAGGGAGGCCTGGCATGCTGTGGTCCATGGGGTCGCAAAGATTCAGACATGACTGAGCGACTGAACTGAACTGAACTGCATTGGTATCTAGGACACAGATCTAGGTTGATTGGAAAATAACCACATGCTCTTCCTCAGGCCAGAGGGCAACAGAGTGTCAGAGGGGCCCAGAGGAGGAAGACACGTCCGTCGGATGCATCGTGAGAGGCTTCTCAAGAAGCATCAGCCAAGGGCCCTAGGGTTTCCCAGACACAACTGAAGATGGAGGCTGGTCCAGAGAGGTCCCTTCAGGAAGTGGGACTGCTTGAGCAAAGGCAGAGAGGTGGGAAGTCAAGGCACTCTCAGCAAGAGTAGGGACTTGTGCTTTCTTGGGTCACAGCACAGATGAAGAGAAGTACCGGAAGGAGCCATGCTGGAGAGGTCTGATCACAGGAGACCTTAGACAATAGGTTAAGGAGGCTAGGCTTTATATATCAGGCCATGGGTGACTGAATCTTCCCAGACAGGACAGCGCACGACAGAGCAAAGTCTTCAGAAGCTGGCTTGGTGCAGGGGGTGTGGCTGCCGGAAGCGAGCAGTCAGGACAGCGCTGTCACAGAGGCCAACACACAATGAGACTCGGACAGGGACAGCGGCACTGGGAACCCAACGGTGACGGACGCACTGGAAAGGGAGACTCAACAGGACTTCAGGACAAGAAACATTTGTATTAACATGTGTGGCAGCATGAGGAGGGTTGCCCGGTTGAGATGGAAGAACTCAACAGACCAGAGGTGCCTACCCTGAGTGTCTGGCAGAACAGCCAGGAAAGAGGCGGATTTTCATTTGACATGGCCTAGAATCTTGGAGAGGGAACAGATCCCAGCAAGGGCAGACAAGATGGGTGACTGGGGGCTCCCAGTATAGAGGGCTGAGGCCACTGCACAAAGGGAAGCCAGGGCACAGTGAGGACAGGAGTGGGATGCTGTCCACTCTACCAGGACCCAAGCATCTTCCTCCTTGTAAGACTGTGGCTAATGGACTTACCTGGTGGCCAGGTGGTTAGGACTCCACACTTCCATTGCAGGAGATACGGGTTCCATACCTGGTTAGAGAACTAAGATTCTGCATGCCACTTGGCCTGGCCAAAAATAATAATAAAAAGATTGTGGCCAATGTTTATAATAGAGTGGTTAAGAGCCCAGGCCCTGGAGCAAGAGAGCTGCGATTTGAACTCCAGCTCCCCCATTCACTAGTTGTGTGATCTTGAGGAAGCTACTTAATTCTGTGCCCCAGTTTCAAATCCTGTAAAATGGGGACAGTAATAGTTCAGTTCAGTTCAGTTGCTCAGTCGTGTCCGACTCTTTGCGACCCCATGAATTGCAGCATGCCAGGCCTCCCTGTCCATCCCCAACTCCCGGAGTACCTACCTCCAAAAATTAGGATGAGAAACAAGAGTCACTATACATAAAAGGTTTTGATCAGTACCTGGTACACAGAAAGTGGTATGACTCTTGATGTTATAATTAATATAAGTGCAGTACGTAAATAAAGAGCACTTTTGAGCCATATGCACACTGGCTATCTCACTGGGTTATCACAATGATGCTATCTAGATGGAGAACTGTGACCCAGAGCAGCTACATAACTGCCCACCTGCAGTAGCAAAGCCGAGATGGGAGCCACCCACTCTGCCATCATGCTGCCTTTGGAGTCCAGATGGGAAGAATGAAAAGGAACCAGAATTTCCTTCTTTCACTTATTCTCCATGTCCCACTAATTCAGTCCCCGAACCCCACCCCAAAATACACCCTTCTCCTTCCATTCCAACACACAGCCATCCTGAAAGAAAGGGAAGGAGAAGGCAAGAGGGAGGAGAAAAAGAGGGAGGAGAGAGATCAAGACCAGAGAGAAGGTCAGGGAAGTCTCCACCTGCCAGTCAGAAGTGGAGGCCCTGATGTAAATCCCCCAAATGAACCCAGGAGTACGGGTGTTGTGGGGGAAAAGCCAATTCTGACTCCTTGTTGGAACTGTTTCTTTGACTTGCTTTTTGTTGTTTTTGTTATAATCATAAGTAATGGCCTGCTTCAGAGAATCCTGCCCCTCTGCCTGTCTGTTAAACTAAAGTGCCTTTGTTCAGGACCCTGTCCTTCTGGACGTGGCAGGAATGAAGAAATTAACACATTCCCCTGCCTGAGGCTTGCCGCTGTAGGAGATATTTGCAAGATTAATGGCCCTTTTACTTTGTTTCCTCACATCCCTCCATCTCTGATTTTTAAAAGAACCTGGCATCTTAGACCCCATAAGATGGTTATTTTGAGACATTAGTCTGCCATCTTCTTGGTCAGCTGGCTTTCCGAATGGTTGCATCCCTTGCCTCAACACCTCGTTGTTGAGTCATTGGCCTGTGAAACAGCGACAGACTGAGCCTGGACTCAGTAACATGGGGACTACAGCCAGGGGCACATGCCTCTACATATGAGTCACTTGCACCCATGCTGGTGCTGGCTTCTCTCTGCTCTTAATCCCCAGCAGCCTAGGTAGCTGCAAGGCTCCACACCTGCCTCCTGATCATGTTAGTTAGTTGGCAGTATGTCCTCTGGGAGTGCAGACTCCCTAGCTCTCTCAACAAACAATCAGATCCTGTGCTTAACTGTCTCTCAAACAAGCTAGGGCTTTGGGTTTGAAATCAATGATCATGCCTCCAAAAGAAAATTATCCAGACAACAAAAGGTGACTAGTAGCATTTTAGTCCCATATCCGAGGCACTGTCTACCATGTGTGAACCTCAAGCAAGACAGAGGATCACATTCACGGGTAGAAAATGGTTCTGGGTTTTCATTTTGCTTTGATTTGTTCTGGAAAAAAGAGGGGCATAGATAATGGCTGGTTTGTCCATTGTGATCTTTCTGGGAAACCTTTAGGTAGGTTCCTTTAAACACTATCCGTGGCCTGCTCCCTTAGGACACATTGAGACTGCAGTTGATGATAAGGAACAACAAAAATTGATTTAGACAGAGTTCTCCTGTGGCATTTCTTGAAAGGTGACATTCTATCTTTGCTCTATTCTGCATGTCACCAGGCACTGTTAGAAAATTAGGAACTGTCCATGCACTTGGAGAAGTAAATGGCAACTCACTCCAGTATTATTCCTGGAAAATCCCATGGATAGGGCAGCCTGGTGGGCTACAGTCCACAGGGTTGCAAAGAATCAGACACAACTGAGCATCCAAGTGCACCGAGCACATGGACTTGAGGCATGAGAGCTTTGCAGGGAACCTGAATACGCCCCCCAAGCCAGGAGGTCTCAGTGGCCGGTCCTATAAGCTTCTTCTTCCTCATTAACTTCATGATGAGGAATATTGCAGATAGAAGGCTGAGCGTCTGTGTTGCCTCCAAATTCCTGTGTTGAATGAAGTTCCAGTCTCCAGTGTGACGGTCTTTGGAGATGGAACCTCCGGGAGGTAATTTGGTGAAGAGGAGATTTCAAGGACAAGGTTCTCATGCTGGGAGGAAGAGACACCAGAGTTTTCTCTCTCCACAGGGGCACACAGCCAGGAAAGGCCACTGGGGCCCACAGTGAGAAGGCAGCCAGGAAGAGGGCTCTCATCAGAATTCTATCATACGAGCACCCTGATCTTGGACTCCAGCCTCCACAACTGTAAGAAATAAATGTCTGTTGTTTAAGCCACCCAGTCTACGGTATACCGTTCTAGCAGCCCAAGTCACTAGGACAAGGCTTTACTTATTGCAGAGAACCTGTGTCACTTCCTAGAGCAGCTCAGTGAGGTTGCTACCTCCTTTTACAGACAAGGAAGCTGACTCGGAGGTGGAGGGACCGGCACAAGCTGGTTAAATGGTGGAGCCATGACTGGAACTCTGGTATCTTGACTTGATTATTTCCTTCCCTGGTTCTTCTGGAGCTGCTTTGTTCAACCTAATCCCCACGTCCTGGGAAAACTCCAGGCTAAAGTTCAGATAGTGTCAGGCAGAGGGGGCAGAGACCACTTACCAGCCCACCAGGGTCACAGACAGGAAACCTGGGTCCTTGCAGAAGTCTGAAGCTTCTGCGGGTGGAAGAAACAGGAAGCAGTTCTGCATGGCGGTCAGAGAGCTGGGGTGCAGGGTGAAAGAGGTCTGGCCCAAGAGTTCATGAGTTTAATTGCGTGTACGACTTTACAGGATGCCTGTTACATCCTACGTGCCTCTGCTGCTGCTGCTGCTGCTGCTGCTAAGTCGCTTCAGTCGTGTCCGACTCTGTGCGACCCCACAGATGGCAGCCCACCAGGCTCCCCCATCCCTGGGATTCTCCAGGCAAGAACACTGGAGTGGGTTGCCATTTCCTTCTCCAATGCGTGAAAGTGAAGTCGCTCAGTCATGTCCAACTCTGTGACCCCATGGGCTGCAGCCTACCAGGCTCCTCCATCCATAGGATTTTCCCAGCAAGAGTACTGGAGTGGGGTGCCATTGCCTTCTCCAGTTGGGGCTAATTATGGTATTTACCTTAAGAGATTTACCTAAGGAATTTTTATGAAGCATAAACTGAAATAATGATCACAAAGGGCTCTTAGGATGCTGTCTGGCACAGACAGAGGGATTAAGGATATGGCCTGGACTGGACAGCAGTGGCTGGGCGTTGTCTGACCACTGCAGCTAGCCCTGGTTCAGGAGAGGCTCAACCAGATGAAAGGCCAGAGCATCTATACTCCCTATACCAGGAGACTTGGGACAACTTGCACAGCCCCCTTCCTTCCTCTTCCAGTTCTGGGGAAACAGAGTTGAAGAGATAAAGCTGTCAAGAAGAACATGCACAGAGATGAAAACCAGAGATGCATGTGTACTGTGGAGTTTCTGGGTGCTGTGAGTGGGATCTTGGGCAGGTTTCTTAACTGCTCTGAGTCTCCATTTCTTCATCCTAAAAAAGTGAGTTGATAATCGTAAAGTAATTAGCCTCTAATTAAAATAAATTAATTTTAAAAAAGAAACCATAAAAAAAAAAAGTGAGTTGATAAACAACTACCTCCAAGGGCATTGTGGGGAAACAAGTGGGCAAGATATGTGAAGGTGTCCCTAAAATGTTTAAGAGCTTTGCTGGTATTTATATAGCAGCTGGTAAGCGGCAGGGTGGAATCCTAAAATCTAGACTTTCTGATGCCACGAGGCCACAGGAGTGTATCTACATAGCAAATGAGAAATTAAAGATCCACACGTCTAGGATTTGTTGTTTGCCTGTTCTTACATCTCCTTAAGGACTAAAGGAAGTATAAAATGAAGTCCAAAGCAAGCACTGATGGTGTCTGTCTGTATCCAGAATTTTTAAGGGGTTTTAAGACTAACGATGGCTGGGTCTCAGCCACAACTATAATCTATGCGTGCACATTTAGGGCATGAACTCATTCACTCAATAAATATTAGAAAGTACCTGTTATGTGTGTGAAGCCCAAAGCCAGGCTCCTGAGGCTATAAAAACTGATAAAAGAGTTACTATCTGGAGGGGATCCTATTAGAGGGGGTAGGATAAAAATAAAAGCCAGAAACAACTCATCAGGGGGGTGACAAGAGCCAGGGCAGTTGAATAAACACGGGGACACAAGGGGAAAAACCTGTATTTGGTCTGGAGCTGTCAGGAAGGATTTCCAGGGACAGTGGTACTGGCAATGTCAGAATTAGGAGGAGCAGGGGACCAGCAGGCACAAAGATCTGGGACGAGAGACACCCGGTGTGCACTAGAGAACTCTTAACAGGTCTGGTACAGGCACTCGCAGGTCCACGGGCAAGGAGAGATGAGGCCGCCAGGTTGAATCCTTGGACACTGCATTAGGGAGTTTGAACTTCGTAGTATAGGTGGAAGGAAGCCACAGAAAGCATTTTAAGAAGCAGAGGGGCTCTTTAGTAGCTCAGTGGTAAAGAACCTGCCTGCCAGTGCAGGAAACATGGGTTCGATCCCTGGTCCAAGAAGATTCTACACGTCTCAGAGCAACTAAGCCCACGTGCTGCAACTACTGAGCCTGTGCTCCAGAGCCCGGGAGCTGCAGCTATTGAGCCTGGTGCCCTAGAGCCTGTGCTCTGCAATGAGAAGCCCCCACACCACCACTGGAGAGAACCCGTGAAGCAATGAACACCCAGCACAGCCAATAAGAAATAAGCATTCAAATTATTTAAAAAAAAAAAAAAAGGTTTTAAAAAAAAGAATGGGAGTGTCCCTGATTTTAAAAACTTCACGTACACCCGTGGCGGATTCATGTCAATGTATGGCAAAACCAATATAGTACTGTAAAGTAAAATAAAAAATAAATAAATAAAATAAAATAAAAACTTCATCTAGTTGAAATAGAAAGTTGAACTGAGGGGGTAGGAGAAACTGGAAAGGCAGCAATAAATAAGGAGGCTACAGAGACATCCAAATGAGAAAGACAAGGTTGTGAACTTTGCACACACACACACACACACACACACACACACACACACCTACACACACATTCAGCTGGTTCAACCTGGACCGAAACACCCCGGCATGAATCGCGCCTGGCTTCTGGCTCCCACTTAAGTGCCTCCGATGGGGCTCTGCTGGGTTCCCTTAGACATGCCTCCATTCTCTTACTTCTCGGCTGTGGTCCACCCAAAGAGATTTTCATTTCCAAACTAACCTCAGACCCAGAGTTTGAGGTGATTAAACGTGGCCTGTTAGGTTGTGGTTCTGGAAACTTCCTCCCAAACGATGTTAAGTACAGGGAGCGCTGCGTGCTTGGACCCACACACAGCACAGCCAGGACGGCTCGGACTGAGGTCACCAAGACTGTGCTGGATTCCACAATCAGATCTTTAAATTAACACGCAATTACAGCCCCCAAGGGAAGGGAAACAGGCACTGACTATTGATTTTATAAACAAATGAGAAAAAAATCAAAACCCACTGCATGCACAGAAGGAAATAAATAGTAGTTAATGTGCCTTTGTTAAAATAAAATCTCTTACTAGGAAAAAGATGGAAGCTCCTGAGAAGTGTAGGGTGAAGGCAGAGGACACACCATCTTTCAAGCTTCTGGAACTCTTATGAATATGATATCAACTCTAGTAAAAGGGCAGGAAGCTCACTAGCGTTCACTGGGTGCCTACTGTGTGTCAGCAGCTGGGTTAAGCAACCACTTCAAATGTACTTCATCACTTTTAATCCTTAAAATGACCTCTGGAAGTTGGAATTGTCCTCCTTAATTCTCCCAATCAGAGATGAATGGGATTACTTCCCCACAGACTTTGTGAAAGAAAGATCACGTAGCCTTCCCAAGATCACACAGCTAGTAAATGTCAGAGGCAAAATAGAAACCCACATCTCTCGAATTCCACCCCAAAACCTGAGCTCCTCCCACTGCACCCACTGCTTATCTCCATATGGAAATGTGAACAGCTGGACCCCCACAGTGAAAGTGTTAGTTGCTCAGTCCTGTCAAATCTTTGCGACCCCCATGGACTGTAGCTCACCAGGCTCCACTGTCCATGGGATTCTCCAGGCAAGAATACTGGAGTGGGTTGCCACTTCCTCTTCCAGGGGATCTTCCCAACCCAGGGATCAAACCTGGGTCTCCTGTACTGCAGGCAGATTCTTTACTGTCTGAGCCATCAAGGAAGCCCTTTCTCCCTTGTACCTCCATAGCTGGCTGAAAAGTCCCCAAGGAAGTCACTCCTTTAGAGTCCTGTTCATATCTCTGAGTGCTTGGTGTTCAGTCATGGCTGACTCTTTGTGACCAGCCAGGCTCCTCTGTCCACGGCATTTTCCAAGCAGTAACACTGGAGTGGGTTACCATTTCTTATTTCAGGAGATCTTCCCAACCCAAGGAATCAAACCCACATCTCCCAGGTCTTTTGCATTGGCAAGTGCATTCCTTACCACTAGAGCCACCTGGGAAGCTCAGGTTCATATCTCTAGGGAATGTTAGCCTGAAAGGAAACTTGGAAGTGATCAACTCCCATCTCCCAGGATAAGGATCAGAGATGAATGGGATTACTTCCCCACATCCCCCAGCTGAGAGGAGGGCCTATAACTCTCCTGGTCTCCTCTCTTGCTGGCCAGTGTTCTCTTTGCTATATCAGGCTGAGGTCTCGTGTCTCAGGAGTCAGTGATTTCCTGCAAAAGTTTGTTGTTCTTGCTGTTATTTTTTAATATTAAGATTTCTATTCTTGCCTGAGTCTAAAAAGAAGGTAGGGAAGTAAGTAAAAAGGCCTTTTCCTCTAGCAAACTTACTCAGTGGAAAAGCATGAGCTGTGACTCCCTAATGTAGCTAGTCTGCCTTCCATAAGATCCTACAAGAGAATGAATAAGAAGTGATTAAATCACAGTGAAATGGTTTCATTTACAATTAGCTCTCAGTGTTCTGAAACATAAACCTCCCACCCAGATATTTATCCTAAGATAAACATCTCCCCCACATGTTGCCATAACTAGCTCCTGCTGCCACAAAAGTATACATCTAAACACCCGTACCCAGAACAGAAATGATGATTTTCATAAAAAGAGCTCAGAGGATACCCCTATGCCGTGATTCTTGTCCTAGAATCCTGGATATAAGCTTTCTATTGGGTCTGGATTCAAAGCTAAATTTTTCTCAAAGGAAAAAAAAATTCATAAACTCAGTTACTCTGACCTCACTGATGGCCAGAAATTTCTCTTTTTCACAAATTGAGGTGCTGAAAGGAATAAAACCAAAGCTCCGCATTAAAGCAGAAAACTTCAAGGTAAAAGAAGTCTGTATATTCTTTCAAATTGAGCTATAAGCGTAAGTTTTCCTCTAAGAGTCATGTGATTGAAAGTCTCCAAGATGGGCAGATGGCTGGGACACAGTCCTTCAATTATGCTTGACATTGGTGGGTGACTCGAGGCTGGGTGTGGTTAGATGGAGCAGGGACAGATGCATGAGCTGGTAGGAATCAGAACCCGCCTCTGGGCACATGACCTGAACATCTACTAGCAGAGACAATGGACACGAGGCCAGAACCTACCTTTGGCCTCAGGTCAAACCTTAGCCACCCACAGGTTTCTACTCCAACTTCTACTGTTCCCCCACCAGTAAGAAGTGGGTACAGTTAAATGAGAACCATTTGAGAAGTCCTTGGCACAGGAAGAAGAGGCAACAAAATCAAGACTGCAGGGCAGTCTTTGCTGCTCGGGCCAGACTTCTGCGGGGTCATCTCTTGGTACCCTGGATCCTGCCATGGAGGTGATATCTCAGGCTCGGTGGAGAGCCACAGAGCATCTTAGCTTCTGACACGAAAGGCCACCACAGTTTGGAAAGTAAAGAGTCTGGGGTTTCCCAAGCTGGAAGGCTTCTGAGTCTGCTCTCCTTGAACCCCGGGGTCTCTGATGTTCTTCAAGCTGCAGATGTACAGAGTGACTGCCACGGATGGGGAGGTCTCACCTCTCATACTCATTGGCTGTGATCCCGGTGTTTGGGTCAACAGCTTTAACGTGACACTACATTTAATATATGCTCAAATGACACTTCAGGGACCTCAGGCTTCCTGCACTGATGGGCAGGTGGCAGCCATCCAGTCCAGTCTGGTGCCTCACCTTTGCAGAGGTGTCTAGACCCAAGAAAACAGTAGGTACCCAGCAGTCCCTCCTTCGGATCTTGGACTATCTCACCCCATCTACTGTAGACCTTGATCCTCACTCTTTCCTCTCTCCACCTCTTTTCCTATCTGGCATGTTACACCTGCAATCATGCTCTCCAACACAGTACACAATCCAACTCTTCTTCGTCTCTACCACCGGCCCACCTTCCCATGAGGTTTTCCTCTCTCATTCTCATTTCAGGACCCATTCCTCTCTCTCAGGTCATCCCCAGGATCTCATTTCCAGGATAAGTGCCCCCAGACTTGAACACTTGTTCTAATGGAAAGAAATAGGGAGAAAGTGTTTCTGACTCCCTAGAGGCTAACATCATCACATGAAATAATTGGGAATCCAATTAAGCACACATAATCTGCTCTCTTTTCACTGGGGGTAAATGAAAAGCACATCAATATATCCTAACAGTATGAATGTATGTTATTGTTCGGTCCCTAAGTCGTGTCCAACTCTTTGCAACCCCATGGACTATAGCACACCAGGGTTCCCTGTCCTTCACTATCTCCCAGAGTTCACTCAAGTTCATGTCCACTGAATCGGTGATGTCTTCCAAACATCTCATCCTCTGCTTCCCTCCCCTCCTCCTGCCTTCAATCTTTCCCAGCATCAGGGTCTTTTCCAATGAGTCAGCTCTTCACATCAGGTGGCCAAAGCATTGGAGCTTCAGCTTCAGCATCAGTCCTTCCAATGAATATTCAGGATTGATTTCCCAAAGGATTAACTGGTTTGATCTCCTTGATGTCCAAGAGAATTTCAAGAGTCTTTTCCAACACCATAGTTCAAAAGCATCAATTCTTAGGCACTCAGCCTTCTTTATGGTCCAACTCTCAGAACCATATATGACTACTGGAAAAACCATAGCTTTGACTATATGGACTGTGGTAGGCAAAATGATTTCTTTGCCTGTTAATACCCTGTCTAGGTTTGTGATAGACTTCTTTCCAAGAAGCAAAGATATTCTAATTTCTTGGCTAAAGTCACCATCCACAGTGATTTTGGAGCCCAAGAAGAGAAAATCTGTCACTGCTTCCACTTCCACTTCTGCTTTGAATGTATAATATATATTTAAATTACATGAATGTATGTGTGTATGAATGCATTCAAGTATGAATGAATGCATAATATAAGGTAAAATTACATATAATTCTCAATAACCCTCATGCAATTCTAATGGACAGAATGCCATGTCCTGAGACCAAGTAGAAAAGAAGAAAGCAGGAGAAAGGTCTTCTCACTCACTTAGTAAGGAAAATAAGAAGGCAACGGTAAACAAACCAGTTCAAGGCAGACATAGAATTACAACACAAAAACCAAATAAAAGCTCCTCAGGAACGGTTATTTGATCAAAGATGTTAATGAAGCACTTGGTCTCTGGGAGGGCTGATGGGAACTATACTTCAGAGGCTAAGTCAACGGAATAAATGCTTCCCCCATGGAAAATAGGGACGGAAGAGTCCCTCAGATCTCCAAACCATCAACTAAATGGATGCAAATGTGTTTACAGCCCTCCTTCTTTGAAGCTACAGTATGAAATGTTTACAGTGTTAGGCCCCCCTTATAAAAATTCACTCTTTTGAAGAGGAAGTGAATTAAAGTTATACTACATAGAGTAAGTTACACAAGATCAAAGACTTGGGACACCCATTGTGTAAAACCAAAGATCTTTCATGATTTTGCAAGACCTGTAAGATGCCTAGCCTCCCAAGAATTTTCATTCTGGCAACATATTTTCACCACTGAACGTCCTGTGTTGTCCACAGCTTCATGGTTATAGTCACACCATGTGACAAATCACTTTGTCTAAACAACACCAAAAAACATACGAGAAACAAGAGTTGGCTTCCTATGGTATTCTTATTGCTGATTCTATTAAAACTTCATCTCTCCTTAAAAATCTTTAGCTATTTACCTAGAGAAGTGGCTGAGACTGGGTTGAATTTGCCAAGAAAATCATTCCTGTAAGCTTCTGACTTTCTCTTTTCCTTCTCCAGAAATCACAGTTCATAAACACAAACCAGGACTCTGCAAAGAGAAAGGCGAGCAAAAATCCAATCCAGTGGAGAAACTGACAACATGTGCCATGGAGGCCAAATCTGTGAAAGGTTCCTATTGCACGAACTTCAGATTCTTGTTTCTAGTCCATCTAAGTCTTCTCAAAAAAAAAAAAAAAAGAGGAAGGAAAGAAAAAATACCTAGAGGAATGAAATTCTCATCTAGAAAATAATACTTGCCAAATTATGAACATTCTTTCCATTTTCAATGCAAGGAATGACTGTTTTTCCAGAAGACAGAGGGAAAACATAGAAGAAGGACATCCCGTGAGCTCCTACAAGTGCTAAAATAGCATCTCGCCCACATCTTTGTGATGGGGGGCAGTGACGTCAAATGCTGCAAGGGATGCTGGGCACTGTCCCCACAATGAAAAAAATGTCAGTTAATGACAGTCCCTTGGACACCAAGGAGATCAAGCCAGCCAATCTTAAAGGAAATCAACCCTGAATATTCATTGGGAGGACTGGTGCTGAAGCTGAAGCTCCAATATTTGGCCACCTTGATTCGAAAAGCCAGCTCATTGGAAAAGACCCTGATATGGGGAAAGATTGAGGGCAACAGGTTGGAAGGCATCACTGACTCAATGGATATGAGTTTGAGCAAACTCAGGGAAATAATGAAGGGTAGGGAAGCCTGTTGTGCTCCAGTCCATGGGGCTGCAAAGAGTCAGCCGCGACTGAGCAGCTAAACAGCAACGTGACCACATACTCAGTGAGTCAGCATCTTCCTTTGGGAGATAAAATTATAATCAAGAGTGCAGCTTTGTGAGAACAGAACGAGAATAAGGATGCTTAATTAGATAAAGGTCAATGACAACAACAGTCACAATAAAACCACTCTTAAAATAAACAGAACCCAAGTCAGTAATTCATCTCATATTCACCAGTCCCAAAGCAGCCCTTAAGGAATTTTATGTTTTGAAAAATCTTGATTGATAGTAAATTTCTTTCCCAATGTTTAAGATACATGTAACTGGCAGGCAAAACTTTGGCCACAGGCATGAGCTCATCAGTATTAACAGCTTTATTTTGTTTAATTCCAGGCAAAGACAAAGGAGCGTGATACTCTGATTAAGCTGTATAAGTTTATGTAGGTACATAGAAAGTTTCCACTAGGTTTTTTTTTTGTTTGTTTTAATATTGACAATAAACCTTAAGAGTCCTTTTGTTGCTAAGGAGCTCGAGAAATTCTGGAAGGGACACAGTCTCCTCCTTCCTCAGCAACTCTCACACCTGTCTACAGCACCACTGGCCACCCCCAGGCCCCCAGCTCCCTCGAGGGAATCGAACTCCTGATTCTCTAGTCTCCCTGACTCTGCCCTTGTCCCCTCTCTGGGGCCAAAGTGATCTGCCTGTAGCTCGAACCCCACTGCGTCCCTTTGCAGTGTTCCCCCTCATCTTAAGGACTCCTGTCCAGGTCTTCCCCAGGCAAAGAGCAGCCCCGGACTCCCCGCCCCCCGGGTCTGGCCCTGCCCCTCCCCTCCACACACCCCGCCCACCTCCGGAATGGCCCGCAGCTCCTCACATACCGCGTAGTTCTGCTGTATGAGCTCCGAACGTCTTGTTCCCACTTTGTCTGCCCAGGGAATCCCTGTGTATCTTTTAGATCTCAGCTCCAAGAAAACATAAGTAGTGACCTCAGCAGAGAGGTCAGAGCAAATTTTCTTTGTTTTACCTTATGCAACATGTTATCTGTGAGATTCAATATAAGGATCCAAAGTCACCCACTTAAAGAAATGCCACCTTCTTTCTCCTCGCCAAGAGAAAAATTACTTGGACATTATTAATTTGTTGTTTGGTTGCTAAGTCATGTCTGACTCTTTGTGACCCCATGGACTGTAGCCCCCCAGGCCCCTCTGTCCATGGAATTCTCCAGGCAAGAATACTGGAGTGGGTGGCCATTCCCTTCTCCAGGGGATCTTCCCAACCCAGGGATGGACCCTGCATCTCCTGCATTGGCAGGGGGATTCTTTGCTACTGAGCCACCAGGGAAGCTGTGGACATTGTTAATATCATACTTTGGATACAACATAAAACCTATTATACGGCATTTCATTTATGATCTTGCCAGTCTGTCTCTTCCTCTGAACTCTGAGAGCAAGGACCATGACTGACTGATTCACCTCTTTATTTATTTATTTATTGAACCCAACACAGTGCCTGGAACACAGTAGGCGCTCAATAGATGTTTCTGTACAAACCAATGCCTGGTCTCAAGAAATCTGGGTTGAGTCTTGTTGCTGCCCCCTTACCGTCCAGGAGACCATGGGCAACTCATTTAGGCTCTCTGGGTCCTGGTGTCTCCCCACAAAACAACGACAGTAACGCCTGCCTTGTGAGGATGCAAGGAGGTGCCCAGTCAGGAAGCCCCAGGGTAGAACATGAACACTCCACTTCCCGGCTACTATGAAGCAGGGTGCCAAGGAAGGCCAGGAAGGAACTGAAATCAACAGGGGGCTGAGGGCGGCACAGCGGGGACACACAGACCGAGTCCAGGAGAATCTGAAGGCAGGGGACACAGGGGCCAGGCCTCACCCATTCTCATTCAAACCTGGCTCTCAATCCAGCCGCCTCCCTCCTCTCCTTGTCTCCTGTCTCCGCCTCCTCCCACAGCCCAGCCGCCACCACCTCGGGGTCCCACTGCTGCAGGACCTGTGACTGGGCTAGAAAGCCCACTCTCGCCCCCTCCAGCCTGTTCTCCACACACAACCAGAGAGATCCTTCATGGATATAAAGCTGATCACGGCACATCCTGGCTGTGTCCTGTGTTACAGAAGATGAAAGCCAGCCTGCATCCCCCAGACTCCAAGGTCCTGCACAGATCTGAGACCCTGAGCCCTCTGCACCCTGATTGGAGGCACACTGCTCAGCACACCCCTACTGAACTGCCTGTGGTCAGTTCCCAGAACCTGCCGGGCCAAGTCTTCTCTGGTTCGACATGTACTGTTCCTTCCGCCTACAGCACTCTGGGCCTGGCTCCTCCGCCAGCTGGCCCCTCTCTCTCCAGCTGTTTTCTCAAATGTCACCTCCTAAGAGGTGTTCCCTCACCACTGGAGGGGACCCTCAGTTATTCTCTCAGGCCATACCCTGTTTGTTTCTTCTCTACTGTTAAAAACCATCTGGGCACTTTTGTTTCCTTACTGTCTTTCTCAGTAGAGGATATATTCAACAAGAAGGAGGATTGTAGCTGTCCGATTTACTTTGTTATTCCCAATACCTAAAGTAGGAAGTCAAGAAACACCTGNGGGCTTCCAGGCTGGGAGCTGTAGGACGCTGGAGATGCTGACTGGAGCTGGGTTTTCCTATCTCTGGTCTACTTCCTACACATCCTGCTTTGTTTTTTAGGGTGGGTCTCAAGAATGTCTCCACCCATCTCTGCTTTCAAGTCACCACCTATGTCTCCTAAATAGAGCTTCTTTTTTTCCCAGGCTTGGTTTAATGCTGGTGAACCTGGAAATAACAAAGGGTGAACATGCTGTTGGGCTTCCCCAGTCTTCATGGTAAGTGGACCTCTGGGTACTCTAACGGTTGATGTCAGACTAACTACATTCCAGATGCAGGTGATCTTGGGCATATAAACCCCACAGAGCGGGGCGCTGGGGAGGAAAAGCATCAGAGGAAAAGAAGGGGGGCTTTGGTGAGGAAGAGGGGAAAGAGAAGGGATGAGAGGAAGGAGCCTCAGCAGATGCCTCCCTGAGTGATTCACTCATCCAATAACCCTTCACTGGGTAACAAACACTGGACCAAGAACTGTTCTAAGTACCTTGGATACATTGATGAATGAATAAGACAAAAATCTCTGTCTAAACAGAGCTTAGGGGGGACACACAACTGATAAACAACAGACATGATATGAAAACTAAACAGTATCTTTGCGACCCCATGGACTGTAGCCTACCAGGTTCCTTGGTCTATGGGATTCTCCAGGCAAGAATAGTGGAGTGGGTAGCCATTCCCTTCTCCAGGCGATCTTCCCAACCCAGGGATTAAACCCAAGTCTCCTGCATAGCAGGCAGATGCTTTACCATCTGAGCCACCAGGGAAGCCATATAGTATGTTCAGTTCAGTTCAGTCACTCAGCCATGTCCAACTCTTCGTGACCCCATGAGTCGCAGCACGCCAGGCCTCCCTGTCCATCACCAACTCCCAGAGTTCACTCAGACTCATGTCCATCAAGTCGGTGATGCCATCCAGCCATCTCATCCTCTGTTGTCCCCTTCTCCTCCTGCCCCCAATCCCTCCCAGCATCAGAGTCTTTTCCAATGAGTCAACTCTTCGCATGAGGTGGCCAAAGTATTGGAGTTTCAGCTTTAGCATCATTCCTTCCAAAGAACACCCAAGACTGATCTCCTTTAGGACTGACTGGTTGGATCTCCTTGTAGTCCTCTCCAAGGGACTCTCAAGCGTCCTCTCCAACACCACAGTTCAAAAGCATCAATTATTTGTCAGTCAGCTTTCTTTACAGTCCAACTCTCACATCCATACATGACCACTGGAAAAACCGTAGCCTTGACTAGATGGACCTTTGTTGGCAAAGTAATGTCTCTGCTTTTCAATATGCTATCTAGGTTGGTCATAACTTTTCTTCCAAGGAGTAAGTGTCTTTTAATTTCATGGCTGCAGTCACCATCTGCAGTGATTTTGGAGCCCCCAAAGATAAAGTCTGACACTGTTTCCACTGTTTCTCCATCTATTTACCATGAAGTGATGGGACCACATGCCATGATCTTCATTTTCTAAATGTCGAGCTTTAAGCCAACTTTTTCACTCGTTAGGAAGGATCAAATACTATGGAGGAAAAGTGGATCATGTGAAGGGGAACAAGAAAGTTGAAAGGACTGTTTACAGCTTCCCATGGGGTGGTCTGAGTAGTCTCACTGAGAAAGTGAGAAGCCTCGGAGAAGGTGAGGGAGTTAATCATGTGTCTATGCAGAAGCTGTGTGTTCTAGAAGAGGAACAACCAGGGCAAAGAGCCCAAGTAGGAGCATGCTTGGAGTATCTGAGGCCAGCTTGGTTTGGGCAGTGAGACTGAGAAGCAGGAGAAGAGGTCAGAGAGGGTCAAATCACGCAGGACATAGTAAGAACTTTGACTCTGCAGAGTTTTGAGCAGAGGAGTGATGTGATCAAACTTTGTTTTAAAAGGATCACACTGGCTGTTGTGGGGAAGATAAACAAGAGAAACAGAATGATACCAGCTACAGTATCCTCAGGTACGCAGATGACACCACCCTCACAGCAGAAAGCGAAGAACTAAAGAGCCTCTTGATGAAAGTGAAAGAGGAGAGTGAAAAAGTTGGCTTAAAACTCAACATTCAGAAAACTAAGATCATGACATCTGGTCCCATCATTTCATGGCAAATAGATGGGGAAACAATGGAAACCATGAGAGACTTTAGTTTTGGGGGCTCCAAAGTCACTGCTGTGATTGCAGCCATGAAATCAAGACGCTTGCTCCTTGGAAGAAAAGCCATGATCAACCTAGACAGCATGTTAAAAAGCAGAGACATTACTTTACCAACAAAGGTCTGTCTAGTCAAAACTGTGGTTTATCCAGTGGTCATGTATGGATGTGAGAGTTGGCCTATAAAAAAAAGCTAAGCACCAAAGAACTGATGCTTTTGAACTGTGGTGTTGGAGAGGACGCTTGAGAGTCCCTTGGACTGAAGGAGATCCAACCAGTCCATCCTAAAGGAAATCAGTCCTGAATATTCATTGGAAGGACTGATGCTGAAGCTGAAACTCCAATACTCTGGCCACCTAATGTGAATAACTGACTCATTGGAAAAGACCCTGATGCTGGGAAAGATTGAAGGCAGGAGGAGAAGGGGACGACAGAGGACGAGATGGTTGGCTGGTATCACCGATGCGATGGACATGAACTGATTGAACTAAAGCAGCTAGGGGGCACTGTAATCATCCAGCAGAGAAATGGAAGCGCCTTAGGTCGGTGGGGGACCCGTGGTGAAGCAGAGGCTGGATTCCAGATGGGGTCGGAGACAAAGCAGCAGGACTACCCGGTGAATTGGACATGGGGTCTGAAAGAGAGTGGCCAAGGATGTGTGCAAGGTTTTAGCCTCTCTAAGTGTGGTTAAGAGACACAGAGAAGGAGATTGAAAGGAGCAGGACTGGAAGTCAGAAATCCATGAGAAGGCTTCTGCCTCATCTAGACACAAGATGATGACGGTATGAACAAGGCTGCTGGTAGAGGAGACGTAGAGAAACTGATGGATTTTAAAGGCTGGGATAAAACTGTTAGTAAATCAAGTTAAAATTTCAGATAAGCATTGTGTAGTCCTGTCCCTAATATCCATTCATTCTTTTCTTAATGGTGCAGAATTTTTAGCAGGATATATGGGTGCCCTGGAGAAGGCAATGGCACCCTACTCCAGTACTCTTGCCTGGAAAATCCTATGGACAGAGGAGCCTGATGGGCTGCAGTCCATGGGGTCGCTAAGAGTCGGATACGACTGAGCAACTTCACTTTCACTTTTCATTTTCCTGCATTGGAGAAGGAAATGGCAACCCACTCCAGTGTTCTTGCCTGGAGAATCCCAGAGACGGGAGAGCCTGGTGGGCTGCCCTCTACGGGGTCACACAGAGTCAGACACGACTGAAGTGACTTAGCAGCAGCAGCAGCAGCATGGGTGCCCAGCTAAAGATTATGTTTCCCTGGTTCTCCTGCAGCTATAACCAACTCTGGCCAATTGGATGTGAATGAAAGTGATATTTGCAACGTCCAAATTCTGCTAATTCCCCTGCACACCTGCTTCTGTATAGAATAAATGGTAGAGAAGAGAGCAAGTATCTCAGACGATGAAATGGGAGATACACCCTGAGGATGGCAGAGCAACAAAACCAAGCCACATATCAATGTGCTCCTCATTGCCTACCCAGTGCTCCTCATTGTCTACCCAGTGCTCCTCGTTGCCTACCCAGACTTGTTTATGAGAGAAACACACTTTTATCTTGTTTAAGCCTCTGAGTCAGGGGTTTGTTTTATAAAAGTTGCCTAACTTTTAGCCTAATGAATATAAGTTCTTTTAGCTCTTTCAAACACAAAGCCCTAACACCAAATGTTATCAATCCCAAGAAGCCAGGACAGTATTTGACGGGGAAGGATTTCATTCCAACCCGCCTCTGCTCATTTGTTCTTAAAATATCTGAACAGGGCTTGAGCTTCAATGTCCTGAGTCACTGCACAGGAGGAGCATGTCCAGAACAAACTGCTGCTTGTAGAACTGATGTTTACTTAATACTGCATTGCTTCTTTATCGAAGAAGCCCAACCCAACATCACATCAGAATCAGAGGTCTCAAGAAGATACATTATGTCATCTGCCTCTGGAACAGAAAATAGCATCTCCAAGAAACCTCAAATTCTCCATAAAACCCAATCATCACCTCCCGACTGATCAATGAGCCAAGTGTGTGAGGACAGACTCCCCCCAGCTCAAAGGAGGCAAGATCAAGTTCTAAATTGGCACAGAACAAAAACATCTTTTGGTCAAAGGCAAAGCCTAACCGTGTGGGAGTCTAAGAAGTCACCACTGCATACAGCAGGGATGGAGCTGAAACCTGTGCACGCAGCACCGCAGCACAGCCGCCAGGGCTTCCATGCCCACTAACCTAAATGCATGCAGTCCATGTGGGAAAACGGGCCCCATGCCCTGCAATTTGGAGGGCCCACTGCATGAAATGCACTGGTCCATTATCAGTGACTGGACCAAGCACCCTTCATTCATTCTTTTCCTGATCATCAAGCTCAAGAGAGTAAAAAAAAAAATGCAGAGAATCCACAGCTGGCTCCCCTTCCCACCATGGCTATGGAGCATTCCATTAGATGAGTGTACTGTAAACTGCTGAGCCATTCACTGGTTAGTGCACATCTGGGTTGTTTCCAGACTTGGGCTATCGTTCGTAAAGCTATTACAAGCAAACAAAAAGAAAAACTGCAGAGAAGCAGGTGAAGGTTCAGGGGAAGCTCCTGACAAAAATCATTGCTGGCGCATGGGTCAAAGGAGGAGGCTGACCCAGCCTGGGAAATATCACACCCTTGCAGCGAAATACCCTGAAGTCTGGGAAGCTCAAGATCAAGGAGGTGGACTTCCTCCCAACGGGCTACTTGTAAACATGTCTCCAGGCAACGAGAGCATTGGGTAACTGTAAAGCAGTGACATTAAGGCTCGTAAAGTTGAGAGGAAAGGGGTTAGGACTCGGTTGAGATCGTCCAAAGAGCAAATGTTTATTGAGCATGTCAAGTCAGACGTAGAGAGTATCGTGTGACAAGCCAGTCTCTGTCCTCAAGGTGCTCAGGGTCTAGGGTGGGAGTCACACCACCAGCCAAGACAGTAGGCCGCTCAGCACCAAAAGGAAACACACACGGCGTGAGAAGACAAATGGGCGGGGACGCGGGTCTAGTGTGGGGCGTGGGGACAGCACAGCCCTTCCCAAGAGGCCGGAGGTAAGCAGAGACAGCAGTGCTGCGGGGGCTCACTTGCCACCTGAATAGGATGGAGGTGATTCCACCTACGAAGACAGCCTATGAAATGGGGTTGATCACTTCCCATTTCATGTAGGTAAAATATTGCTGATATTCTATAACGTGTAATCAAAGATTCACAGTCGTCTACATGGAGAACAGAAGAAGTCACTAAGTAAATTTTAGAAGAAAGGCACAATATTGTTGTCTTAAAAAAGGAAATAGAAATTGAAGTATTGGTGAGTCAGAAGATCTAGACCCCTGTAGGGAACTCAGAATCATCTAGTTCCAATTGTTCTCATATTGAATATGTCTAAGTCAGTCAAAACTGATGTGAATGAGAACCGTCATTGTGATTCAGTGGACTGAAAATCAGAAGGTGGGCATCTTCTGCCCACCTCTGCAACCACTGACAATCTGTGTGGCTTTCTTTCAAGCGAGAAATTGCTTGACTTTCTCACCCTGTCTCTTCATCTGAAAATAAGAGGCTGGATGAAAACAACAGTTTTTATAACAGTTGTCATTTTAAAATGACAGTCCACAGTGAAAGTTGGCATTTCACATGGTGACTTGGTATAATACTTATATTTATTAAATTTGAATACATTTACTATTCCTTAATTCTATTGTAACCCATTTCTTTGGGAAAAAAAAAAAAAAAANTGTCATTTTAAAATGACAGTCCACAGTGAAAGCTGGCATTTCACATGGTGACTTGGTATAATACTTATATTTATTAAATTTGAATACATTTACTATTCCTTAATTCTACTGTAACCCATTTCTTTGAAAAAAAAAAAAAAAGAAAAAAAGCTGGTTAGATCCACAAGATAATTCCATGTCTCATAGGTTGCAACTGGAAGTTTAAACAATTTCAGGCTAGGCCATATCTAAAGGACCTTCCCACCCTGATTCTGGAACTTGTGAAAATGATCATCTAATATTTAGCGCCTTACAGTTTTCCAAAATGATGTCCCAGGACTCTCTTGGGATCCTCATAGCAGTGGTGTGAGTAGGCGGAAGGTCTAATGTGACTCATCACAGATCACAGGGCGAGATTACGATAGCACTGGGGCCAGACCCTGTGACCGCACAATGGCAGCGATGCCCACCCTGTTTGGTAGCTCTTCTCTAGGAGAATTCCATCTCCTGATGAACCCCTGCCCTCAAGCTTCAACTTAAATGCCTCGCGCCCAAAGCAGGAGGCAAAACCAGTGCACATGTTCCAAGAACGTAATGTTAGTCTTCATGGCCACGCCCTTGTTACAGCCTTCAGGAACTGCCCAGTGTCAGCCACAAATGCGGGACACTTGGTCCCTGCCCTGGAGGAGCTCTGAGTCTAGCAGAAAAGAAATCTACCCACAGGGCTGCCCACTAAGGATGTCTCCCTTTCGAAGCCACCCTTTTCTTGTTTCCTTAGTGATAACCTCAGGGGTTCTGTTGAACTCAGCAAGTCTCCCCATCTGGCTGATGGAAAGTGTCAAGCTTTCAGGCCTTCCCTGGAGACTGCCCGAGTGCTGTACATCAGCAGGACAGCGAGAGGGTGGCACCCCAGGAGGAAATATGGGGCAGTGCCCAGGCAGTGTTGCTTCGTCTGCTGTCTCCCTTCCCTCCCCAAGGGCAAACAGGGGAGGCCACAGGCTCTCCAGCATCACCCTAGATACTCTTCTCAGCCCAGGCTAGCATCAGCTGACTTCAAGGATATAAAAAACTCTTTAACTTCATGAAAAGGTCAGGTCCCTAGATTTATGAATAATGTCCCATTTATCCTACTTAGGAGGGAAAAAAATTATATCAGGGACAAAGGACAAGGGCAAGAATGCTTTCAGGAAACCATAAACCTAAGGCTAAAAAAAAAAAAAGACATTCAAGTCCTTCTTTGATTTTTTTTAAAACTATTCATAAAAATTCAGTACTAATTCGAATACGCTAGTCCTTCTAAAGCGATTACTGTTAAAACAGTTGGAGTCAGTAATGGGAATTTATTATTTTGCTTTCCAGCCTCTACCCTTCCTCCCTCTGATGACAATACACAGATTTACTTGGGGTGGGAACACTTCCCCTTTATTCTAAACCAGCTGGTATGGGTACCCCTAACCTAAACTCCATCTTTAAATTCAGGGGTGAATGCTGACTGACTTAAGTCATAGTGATCGGTTTGAGAGTAGAAGGGAGTCCAATTAGAGTCCGTGGGATAGAAAGACTCCTTTCCTGAGCCTTCGGAGAAAGTGTCCTTTCTCTTCTACAGGAGCTACCAGAAGCAAGTGCCTTTCAATCTCTGGATGGTGAGATGGGAGAACAGGAGACGGGGGCCTGTGGCAGCAATGGGAGGAGAGATTCTTCCTCATGGAATCTGAAGATACACCTGACAACCCAAGAGCTGAGCAGGCAGCCGGAGAGCCTGCGTCTGTAAGGATGCCATCTGGACTGCTGAGTCAAACTTGCCTGCAGTGCTTTCTTCCTCTGGACATTTAGTTACAGAAGGCTTTTATTCGCTAGGCTAGTTTGCGTTTCCTAACACCTGCCAACAAAGTAAGTCGTAATTGGTAAAACACCTTACCTATTCCAAAGTAGTAATACACAAAGGATTTAGGGTTTCTTGGAGCAGGGAGCAGGGATCATAGTGTGACGGGTGGAGGTTGAGAGAGAAATTTTCTTTCTTAGCTTCTTCTATTAATTCTGCAGGAAACAATACTTAGCATCTAGATAATTGTTCCTATTTCTCAAAAACACCTTTTCCACAACTATTTCCTCACTTGAATTTCACAATACTGATTCAAGGAAATTATGAAGACTTTTATTTTGCAGCAACAGCTTCTTTACCTAGCACTTTATATACTGTCAAAATCAAATTCAGTAATTCATCTGATTGTCACAATAGCTGAATGTGGTAGGGATGGTGGGTCTGTCATAACTTCCACTTTAAGCAGGAGAAAGTGGAACCTCAGAGACATTAAATGAGAGGCCCAAGTTAATATGAGGCGGTGTTGGGAGACAGGCTTTAAACCCAGGCCTCTCCGTTTTAACACCAATGGTACTAAACTCCACTCCCAGAAACAGATGTGTGTGCTCTTAAGCACCATGTCAGCAGTGGGCTGAATTTGACCCAAGCACCGGAGATCCAGACCCAGATTTCAGTGGCAGAGTCAGAGCTAACTAGCTGGTGACCTTGGTCAAGTTTCTTTTGCCTTGTGTTCTCATTTGTAAAGGGAGAGGTTTGAATTAGGATCTCTGAGGCCTTTTCAAGGTCTGACTGTTCCATAATTCTAGACTTTCTTGTCCCGGCTCAAATTAAAAATCTTTTTCTCAAAATAATTAGAACTTTAGCTGATATTTGCTCTCATTGGGTGTCAGGGACTGTGCTAAGAACACTATCTCTGTTTTCTCTTTAAATCTCACAACACTCCCGACCCAGCTGTTTCGCTTTTACAGATAAGGAAACTTGGACGGCCAGAGGTTCAATGAACTGCCCCAAATCAACAGAATCAGCAAGCATCAAGGCGAAATCCGACTCCAAGTCCGAATGGTTAAGAGGATCTCAACCCAGTGTATATTTGTTCGTGAAGAAATCAGCCTCCCGCATTACTGGTGACCTCTGCAAGCAGAAGAGGGGCGCTAAAAAGCGAAACCGAGTTACACCAAGCTTCCCCTGGAAGGGCGTCTGGGAGGATCCTCCCAGGGCCCCGGGGGCGGGGCGCCCATCCCGCCAGCCCCAGGAGAGTGGCTTGGGCCCTCCTACCCTCTCCTGGTTACCTTGTTGAGATGCGGGTTCCTGGTGACATCGTACCCCCGCTTCTTCAGCGGCACGGGGCGCGCCGGGCGGGTCTTGGAGTGGCAGCCTCGGGCGGGCGCGGGGGTCGCCCAGCTCCGGACAGCGCCGCAGGCCCGGCGGGGCCGGAGAGTGAGCCGCGCGCCGCTGCCCAGCGCGGCGCCCATGGTCCTGGCGCAGACCTGGCACGGGGAGACAGCAAGGTCAGGGGGCCCTTCGGGCCGGCCAGGACCCGCGCGCGGCCAGAGACGCGTGCTCGGGGAAAGGGCGGGGGTCCCGCAGAAGCTCAGGCGCCTCCCCTCCCCCGCGGCCACCCGCGCGGCTCTCGCGGCTCAGCGGCGAGGCTCAGGCCTGAGTGAGCCGGGCCGAAGCGAAAGCAAGCTCAGGAAGCAGATACAGTGCGGGCAGCAGCCCGCGCCTCGCCCTCCTCCAACCCCGCAGAGAAGCAGCGGTGACCCAGCAGCGAGGAGAATACCCAAACCTCCGAGTCCGCTCGATGGCGCGCCTCGATCTCCCCGGCTTCTCCAGCCTACCTGTGCTGCGCCGGGAGCCGCTGTCTACGCGGCCCGGCTGCGGGGCAGGCGGGGCGAGACGCTGCGGGGCCGTGATTCCCCTCCTGCCAATGGCTGAACCGCGCCAGCGGCCACGAGAGCGCGGAAGCGGGTGCGCCCTGCAAGGCGAGTCCCCAAACCTCTGCGCGCCGTGAGCCGTGCGGGGCTTCCCCAGGGGCGCCGCACAGCCGCGTGCGCGTGCCTCCGCGCCGATTATAAAGGAAGCTCGGGATGCGCTGCGAGCCGCTCTCTCTCCAGACGGCGAGCAGCACAAAGCGGGCTCAGCGTTTCGGTCCATGCTCAGTGGACCTTCTTACAGTCCCAGCATTTAGTGCAGGAGGCCCTTGGCTTCCCAACACGGAGTTAAAACCCTCAGGCATCCAGCTCTGCGCTGCACTGGGCTGTCAAGCATATAGCCATTAGCCTCACGTGGCTCTATACCTTTAAACAAGCTACTTTAAGTGGAATAGTATTTAAACTCTTGTTCCTTAGGCGCACTAGCCACGTGTCACTAGCTAAAGAGCCACCTGTCCATAGTACCTTTGGGCCTCACAGAGGAGCCTGGCAGGCCACAATCCGTGGGGTCGCAGAATCGGACACGACCGGGGGACTCAGCACAGCACACCACAGATACGGAACATGTCCATCTTTGTAGAAAGTTCTAGCGGACAGCGCTAATATTGGGTCACCAGTTACTAAGACATGAATTGTTGGGAGCAGATAAGAACCTTGGGCGTCCATCTCAGTCCTGAATTAATTGTAGATGTTTTCCACCCAGTAACCAGCAAAACCCTCTTTAACACGAACTTTTCAGTGGGTGTGGAGTAAAATCCAGACTCTCTTTGGTGCTCACGTGTTATCCTGTAGTTATCGTGGCTGCTGCGACTTCCTTATCTACTTGGGTCTCCCTCTCACTGAGCTCTAGCCACACAGACTTGTCCTCCCTCTGTTTCCGCCCGCGGCCAGCTCCCTGACACCTCAGGGCCTTTGCACTTGCTAAGAGTTTGGAATGCTCCTGCTCTCAAGTCTCCGCTAAATTTTCAACTGGAACACCTTCCCTCTACTCCATCCAGTGTCAACCTCCATTAAGGACTATGGTCATGAAGGAGTTTTTCCTTTCTTAAAACTTAACACAGCTAGTAATTAGCTTGTTTTTCTAATTGCTTATTGTCTGTCTTCCCTTAGAATGTAAGCTTCATGGGGAAAGGCTCCTTGCCTATAAACCCCTGTATCCACACTTCTAGCTCAGCGCCTGGTACATTTGTTGTGTTTAGTCACTAAGTCATGTTTGACTCTTGCCACCCTATGAACCGTGGCCCTCCAGGCTCCTCTATCCATGGGATTCTCCAGGCAAGAATACTGGAGTGGGTTGCCATGCCCTCCTCCAGGGGATCTTCCAACCCAGGAATGGAACCCACGTCTCCTGTTTGGNGCCTGGTACATTTGTTGTGTTTAGTCACTAAGTCATGTTTGACTCTTGCCACCCTATGAACCGTGGCCCTCCAGGCTCCTCTATCCATGGGATTCTCCAGGCAAGAATACTGGAGTGGGTTGCCATGCCCTCCTCCAGGGGATCTTCCAACCCAGGAATGGAACCCACGTCTCCTGTTTGGCAGGCAGAAGACGCCTGGTAAGCCTGGGAAGATGCCAGTACCTGGGAAGCCGCCTGGTACATAGTTGCATAATAAAAGCTGTTGGGTGATGGAACAGAAGTGGCAGTCACTTCCATGGACTGTGAACCCTCAGATTGATGGACAGGTGGCCTGGTCCTCTACATTCCCCTTCAAATCTTCCATGTAAGCAGCCTTCAGAATGTGCACTCTGACTCTGTTCTGAGTACCAAATAGATATCTTAGGACTCTGGGCTGCCCTTGCCTGGATTCAGGATTCCCTCCTCTCCTTGAGAAACAACCATCGCCCTCTTCATTCTCTCCCCTTTCCAGTCTAACCTGCTCTTTGCAGCTCAGAAGGCTATGGTTTTTCCTGTGGTCATGTATGGATGTGAGNTCCCCTTCAAATCTTCCATGTAAGCAGCCTTCAGAATGTGCACTCTGACTCTGTTCTGAGTACCAAATAGATATCTTAGGACTCTGGGCTGCCCTTGCCTGGATTCAGGATTCCCTCCTCTCCTTGAGAAACAACCATCGCCCTCTTCATTCTCTCCCCTTTCCAGTCTAACCTGCTCTTTGCAGCTCAGAAGGCTATGGTTTTTCCTGTGGTCATGTATGGATGTGAGAGTTGAACTGTGAAGAAGGCTGAGCACTGAAGAATTGATGCTTTTGAACTGTGGTGTTGGAGAAGACTCTTGAGAGTCCCTTGGACTGCAGGGAGATCCAACCAGTCCATTCTGAAGGAGATCAACCCTGGGATTTCTTTGGAGGGAATGATGCTAAAGCTGAAACTCCAGTACTTTGGCCACCTCATGTGAAGAGTTGACTCATTGGAAAAGACTCTGATGCTGGGAGGGATTGGGGGCAGGAGGAGAAGGGGACGACAGAGGATGAGATGGCTGGATGGCATCACTGACTGGATGGGCGTGAGTCTGAGTGAACTCCAGGAGTTGGTGATGGACAGGGAGGCCTGGCGTGCTGCAGTCCATGGGTTCGCAAAGAGTCGGACACGACTGAGAGACTGAACTGAACTGAATCTATATAAAAATGGTACTTTCCAGATCAGAATTGAAATTACCTGGTAAGGGGATGGGGTGAGGGGCAAGATACAGATTTACAGACCCCCAACCACAGAAATTCCAATTCAGTAGGGTTTAAATGCCTATAGTCTGGTTTACTCTCGGACTGTACATTTACATAAACACATAACTGATCCTTTTTTTACCCCTTAAACCCATTTTAGTCAGATTTTTGGTTGCTTGCAACTCAGAGTATTTTTAGCTGATACTTTCCTGTCAACACTGTTTTTATATTTGCCAATCTTCCTACCATCAGCAAACATCTTGAGCGGGGAGAGAAAGAGAGAGAGAAAATGTATGTGTGTGTGTGTGTTTCCATCTTTGGTACCTGACACACAGCAAATCATCCAAAACCTTTGAATGAGTCTAACTTTCCTCAATACAATGATTATTTTCTCACCTGGAGGACACTGAATAGGTAACCTCAGTCATTTGAAACTTAAGTAGAAACCAGAATGTAGACAAATGTTCCCAAATAAGTCAGTGTGTATAAATCTCTTCGCTAGAGCACATGCAGCTTATGTCTAAGATTCTCTCCTGTGTGCTATATTCTCTTAGCCCAGATGTAAGTCTAACAATATTGTTTTTCTATCATGGGTGTTGATCTTTGGCCAAGTTAAAAAAAAAAAAAAAAAAGGTGCTAAAGGCAGGTTCACTAGGTGGAGCGGCAGAAAGTAGTGACGAGGACGGGGCTGACCTGTTCCTCAGACACAGGTTCCTTCTCTAGGGTGCTCTCCGTCTCTATGTAGAAGAATGAATGTGAGAATGAGGAAGAGGACGTTGAGGCCACTGCTTTAGGGAAATGATGTGGATATGGCTCACGTGACATCTACTCACGTTCTGCAGGAGAAATGGAAGTCATGCAGTCCCATCAGCTACCAGGAAGCCTGGGAATACTGTCTCTAGCCGAAAGGCATGAACACCCTCTGCTAAAGCCCAGTGGGGGCATCTACTGTTAAAAGAAGGATAGGAGAATGATTCCTGGGAACTAGTGGCTACTACTAGTCTGGATATAATACTCATTTTATAGGAAAGTGTTTGCAATGGAGTGGACGCTCAGAAACTGTTCACAATTATTATTGGCAGGCGTGGCTTCCCTCTCTGGTTTCCTGGCGTCTTTCTTACTTTTAGAGCTGAACGTAGGATCACAGAGGCCAGATTCAGAGCTATGGACATGTTTCAGAACNATAATACTCATTTTATAGGAAAGTGTTTGCAATGGAGTGGACGCTCAGAAACTGTTCACAATTATTATTGGCAGGCGTGGCTTCCCTCTCTGGTTTCCTGGCGTCTTTCTTACTTTTAGAGCTGAACGTAGGATCACAGAGGCCAGATTCAGAGCTATGGACATGTTTCAGAACTTCTTCAGCTCCATACTACTCTGACTTCCTTAGCAAACCAGCCCCGTGGTCCCTGTGGTCTGATTCTGCACTATAAAACTCATGAGTCTCTAAAATTTGTCTTTGTCTCTCTGCCTTCACATCCCAGGCTCTGTCTACTGTCAGAAGTTGTGGTTGTGATGCTGCTTCCTGGAGTGGAAGGAAAGGAGTCCCATGCCCATCCTTCCTGGCCAAGGTTCCCATATTCCCAGTGCACTTAGGACCTTTACTCTTTCATTGCAGGGATTTGCATATCTATCTGTTGCTCCACGGTACTATACTGAGTTCCTTGAGGAGTGGAACCACCATTTACGATTCTTTGCATCTCCAGTACCTAGGATAGTACCTAACAGCGAGAACGCAACCAGTCTGATGAATTAAATAAAACATATATGAATCTAATTTGTGCATACCCTTCTAAGAGCTGGACTTGTTAAAAACAAATTTGGTGCATTGGTAAAAGGGTGTCAAAGCAGCTTAGGGTTTTAGTTCAGCTGACTGTCTCAAAGCAAGATGACTTTGTCTTTTGTAAGCAAATTTTAATGACCCTACCTATAGGTTAAAAAAAAAATGAAGGTGCATTAAAATTCATTATTTTTCAGCTAATCCCATTGCTTCACAAATGTATAATATTCTATGCAACATTTTATGAATGTTGTGAATTCTTTAACTCACATCGCTGCCAGGAATATTTAGAGATACCCCAACTCTGTGGTTTACATAAGAAGGGGATGGTGAGGAATGTTTATTTCCCCCTTGTCCTCATCCTCACCACTCCGCCTACATGCCCTGCACTCGGGGTCTTTGCTCAGGCAGTTTCTTCTGCTCCCAGCACCTGCCTGTTAAAGCCTCGTCCTTCAGCTTCACCCAAACACCACATTCTCTGGCAAGTCTTCTCAGATTCCTCTTCCTGCAGCAGTTTGCCCCTCATCCACATGCTCCCCAAATTCCTCTCTTTTTGCACTTTTACAGTCTGTTTCTCTTTAAAGTGATTCACTTAAGTGCTCTCCCTCTCTGAGCCTCAAAGCAACAGCTTTGCATTCAGACAGTCCAGACTTTACCAGGGATGAGCTTGTGTGACCCTGGGCATTTTATGTGACCTCTCTGAGTGCATGCTAAGTTGCTTCTTCACCAGCTAAGCCACAGAGAAGCCCCTTGTGGCTCAGATGGTAAAGAATCCACCTGTAATGTGGGAGACTTGGGTTTGATCTCTGGGTTGGGAAGATCCCCTGGAGAAAGGAAAGGCCACCCACTCTGGTATTCTGGCCTGGAGAATTCTCTGGACTGTGTAGTCCACGGGGTCACAAAGGGACACGACTGAGCCACTTTCACCTTCTTAAGTTGCTTCAGTTGTGTCTGACTCTTTGCAACTCTATGAACCATAGCCTGCTAGGCTCCTCCATCCAAGGGATTCTCTAGGCAAGCATTCTGGAGTGGGTGGCCATGCCCTCCTCCAGATGTGGCCTCTTTAAGCCCCATCATTTTCCTGGATAAACTAGGATTCTAATATTACTTCCCACATTGTTTTTTGGTGGAGTGATCTTTACTTTTTATTTTGCTTCTTTTTCGTATTTTAAAATTAATTTTTATTGGAGTATAGTTGCTTTATAATGTTGTGTTATTTTCTTCTATATAGCAAAGTAAATCAGCTATATGTATACGTATATCCCCTTTTTTTGTATTTCTTCCATTTTATGTCAACACAGAGCATTGCATAGAGTTCCCATGCTATACAGTACATTCTTATTATTTATCTATTTTATATGTAGTAGTGTCTATATGTCGATCCCAATATTTATTTTTATAAAGCACATTGTAATGCACTTATCACATACCAGGCACTGTTCTAGGAGTTTATAAACATTAACTCACTTATTATTTAATAGTTAATGATATGAGAAACACTCTTACTGTGTTTCTATGAAACACTGAGCTGCTTATTAAACTCTCTCCCTCAGCTCCAGATCTATCTTTCTACACTCTGGTTTATGGCTGGAGTTGGTACTCTGCAAACCAGTTCTTTGGGGGCAGCAAAAGGGAAAGTGTGAAAGTGTTAGTTGCTTAGTCATGTCCGATTCTTTGCGACCACATGGACTGTAGCCCACCAGGCTCCTCTGACCATGGGATTTTCCAGGCAAGAATACTGGTGTCAGTGGCCATTCCCTTCTCCAGGGGATCTTAAGTTTCCTATTAATTTCTGTCAATAGGGGCAGTAGAGGGAGACTGAAGGCTGGAGAGGAAAGATGTCTTTTCTGTTTACCTGCTATTTTTTCCTTTCAGTATCCACCTCAGCCACAGTCCCTCACCCACCGTAAACCACTGGTCCCAGCTTCTTCCATGCTCTGGAACCAGCCTCACCACCCCTGCAAACAGCAGAGTGTCCCGTCCTCCATGTGTCCATATTCTGATGGTCTGGCCTCTTCCCTTTCCTCCAGCCTCAGAAGTGGGAGCTGCTTCCTGAAGTCACTCTCCCTGCTTGCCTCAGCACTCTCCCTTCGCATTCAGCCCTCTTGCACGTGTGCTTACCAAGCCTCTTCAGTCATGTGCTATGGACCGCAGCCCGCCAGGCTCCGCCGTCCGTGAGGCTCTCCAGGCAAGAACACTGGAGTGGGCTGCCATGCCCTCCTCCAGGGGATCTTCTCCACCCAGGGATCAAACCTGCATCTCCTGTCTCCTTCCTTGGCAGGCAGGTTCTTTACCACGGGCACCACCTGGGAAGCCCATTCAGCCCTCTAGCACTTTGTGAAGCCAGTTGTTTGTATAAACGCTTTCTGTTGACCTACACTACTCTGGGGCTTCCCAGGTGGTGCTAGAGTGGCAAAGAATTCACCTGCCAATTCAGGAGACCCAGGACATGCCAGTTCGATCCCTGGGTCGGGAAGAGCCCCTGGAGAAGGAAATGGCAACCCACTCCAGTATTCTTGCCTGGAGAATCCCATGGACAGAGGAGTCTGGTGGGCTACAGTCCACGGGGTCACAAAGAGTCAGACATGCCTGAGCGGCTGAACACACACACACACACACACACACATCCTACTATAGTCTGGTCTCCTTGACTGGACCCTGCCTGCTAGAATTATTATCTCCATTTTACAGATGAGGACACAGAATCTGGAGAAGCCAAATAATTCACTGACTTGAGCCAGGACATTTTTGGTGGGCAGTGGAGGAGGGGACAGATTTTAACCCAGGTTCCAGAGGCCATGGTGGTCACCGGGACACAAAGGGCTGACATTTAGGGAGTGCTGAGCCTGGCCTGGCGTGGTCAGACACTCAGTGGACAGTTATGATCTGCTCTGGAGTCATCACCTTCATCGTTACTCTCAGCCTTGCATCCTACAAGATACCGAGAACAGGGGTGGATGTGATAAATGCCCTCAGAACTGAATTGATTTGCCTGAATGTTGTTGTTCAGTTACTCAGCTGAGTTGGACTCTTTGCGACCTCATGGACTGCAGCATGCCAGGCTTCCCGGTCCTCCACTATCTCCTGGAGTTTGCTCAAACTCGTGCCCATTGAGTCAGTGATGCCATCCAACCATCTCAGCCTCCGTGTCCCCCTTCTTCACCTGAATAGGGAAGGGCACAGTGGCACAGAGGGGCCATGAAGCCTTTGTGTCCGATCCCTCGGGCCCTCCTCTAGAGCCGTTTCCAGGGTAACCATCGCTCCCTTTCTTCCTATCCCTCTCTCCACCTCCCTGCCACCCGCCCCGTCCCATTAAGTGGGAATAATCAGTTCTCTGACACTCCGAAAATGTCACGAGAAGAAATGAAAAGAGTAATGTGGTTGGGTAGCAGAAGAAAACATGTGTCTTACTCCCCTACAGCACTGCATTCTGTTTCTCTATTCCTGTGTTGCATTGCCATAATTTAGTGATGGCTAATTTTAACAAGAGAGGAACATCTTTGAAGTAACCACATTTCCAACAGAGGTGGCTGCCAGATCCAGTGAGGCCTGCACACTGTTATCACAAAAACATTTCAAAATCTTTATTTATAAATCCATTCAACCTTCTATTCAAGCAGCTATTGTACCAAACGTAATTGCTTCCAGAGAGAAGGAAATAACATACTGCCTTTCTTTCTCATCAGACTCCCTGCCGCACTAATCCTGAACAGGCTTGTTCCCCTTCCCGGCCTGACTGATGGGCCAGCCTTTACTTCCACGGTTTGGTTTGGGCAAGACAATTTATAATTCATTTCATACACGCCCTCACTTCCGTCCTGCAACAGGAATGCCAAGAGAAAAACATTCTCGATCAGCGACCAGAGAGAGCACGAATAACCAGCGCTTCTTGTATCTCCTCTACGCCTCTGGGTTTCCCAGAGGCTGTTTTAGAAAATCTGTCTTCCGCCCCTCCTGAACCTTCTGCTCAATCCCTCCGTCCTCTGACACACGGCCATCCTCCGCTTCTGCTCCTGGCCCCTCCGCCTCTTCTCTCCTCACACAAAAGTTAGACAAAAATGCAACTGTTGGGAAAAGGCAGGATGCTGAAGCAGAAACTCAGGGCAGCCGCTGCTGGGCTGAGCAGCTGATAACGGAGACGAAATCTGCGCCTGGCTGTTTGCTCGGAGGTCAGGGCGGGCTTGCGGCAGAGTCGGCGGGCCCTTTGTCTGCGGTGTGACCGCCCATCTGACCCTCTCAGCATCCCCCCTCCGCCGACCCCGGCCCCCGCCGACCCCGCTTGGCCAGCTCAGCTCCTTCCCTTTTTCACCTGCTCGCTTATTAAACCGTAATGAGCATAGCCTCCTGCTTCCTCATTGACTGTGTAACCTTCCCGACACACTTCCGGGATGGGGAGGAATTCGTGGTCTTCCCTGCCGACCGTCTTATTTCTCAGGGGAACAAAAATCATCAAATTTCTGGAGGACTCTTGGGGATACCAAGGGGCGTTGTAGTTATTTTTGCTTTCGGTGTTTCCCAAGTAGATGTTTTCTTTAGACACATAATTGGTGAGTGACAGGCCTCGTCAATTCCTCGAGAGGAGTGATAAGCCTCTCTGCTCCTTATCGCTTCTATTGGCTTTTGTTCCTTTTTCCCACCAGATTTAACCGCTCAGCCCCTCCCCTCAGCTCTTATTCAGCCTCAAATCCCCCTGCAGAATTCACTGAGCCTTTCTTTCCCCGAAGAGATGTAATTTGTTTCCTTTGTGGATTCACAGGTTAGAGCTGCAGCTGGGATGGTTTATTCTTGCCCTGGGTGTTATCTGTGTCAACGGGCAGCCTACAGAGCAAGCATTCAGTGGGCTGTGAAACCAGATGTGCGTTCTGACAAAAGGGTCAGGGTTTCCCCCTCCAGGTCACACCGATTGTTCTCCCCAGGCCACTAGTTATCAGGACTATGCTTGCTTCTCAGAGCAGGTGGATTTGGTTCTTCTCAGCTTAAATCGGGCTTGGTTTCAAATCTAACACTGGCTTGCAAAGGTCCAAGTGGAGACTGATCCAGTAGTTATCTGGCTGATATGGACGGGAGAGGCGCCTTTTTTGCTTTTCAGGCATCAGAGTTAGTTACACATCGTTTTATGCTTTTGCAGGCTTAACCCTGCTGTTTCAAAGGAGGTTTTGAGATTCGAGCTCCATCAACCTGTTATATAACACTTTAATTTGCACAATAAAATAAAGGATAGAAACTTGGGTCACCGTTTCAGATTTTCACCAGTGTGAATGTCCTGTTCTTTGTGTAGTACTAAGTGCCTTCTCTTTGGAGTCCGATACATCTGGGATTGAGTCCCCACTTTGTCACTCACTAGCTGTGTGATGTTGGGAGATTTACTCTATCTTGCTGAACCTTAGTTTCCTTATCTTTAAAATGAGGATGATAATCATAGCATCTAACTCATAAAGTAGTTGTGAGGATTAAATACCTGGTCCACAGGAAATCTGCAATAAATAGCAATTATTGCTATTTCAATGCTTCCTCTGCCTTCCCACAGAACAATTCTGGGTACGTCATAATTGCTCAATAAACATTGGCTAAATTGCACTTGACTGAATTTTCAAAGATCCAGCTCTCAGTGAGTCACTGTGAAATACTGGTAGATCTCCAAGTTGAATGAGGCCCAGAGGAGGGGCTGAATGTTCAGTGAGTTTTAGCTGAACTTAAATTATCGTAGGAAACACACGCACAGAGTATGAACCTTTTAAATACTGTTAAAATCGGTGTTGTGCGAATGCTGGGCCCCCTCTCATGTTGCAGGTAAGGTAGCTCGCACCACTGGCCTGTAGTTTGCTAGCTTTGTCTCCCTCTACCTATCAAATGCCAGGACCTCAGCTCACCCCCTCTTTGTGCTTACCTACGGTTCTGCCCAGCAGCGAGGCAGCTTTCAGAATCTGAACCACACCGAGGCTCTCCTTTTTGGCTGCTCTCTTCTGCTCAGTGGGGCTGTGGCCGCGGGTTCGGGTCCACACGAAGCTGCAACTCTGCTCAGACCCTGCCGAGGGACTCTGACCACTGTAACTTCTGGGGTGGCTTTCCCGGCTGATGCCACTTCAAACCCCTCTGTTTCGGCCTGTCTCAGCATGTCTGTGGTCTCCCATCTTTTCTCTTTGGCTGAAGACTCTTGTAGGGCCCGGCTCTCTTGGTGGTGGCAGGGGAAGGTGGAGATGAAGGTCTAGGACACCTCCTGACATGGTGCTTTCAGATTTATCGTCTCCTTGGAAGAGCAGAGATCCCTGGCAGACTTGGTTAACACATTCTCTCCTCATCTCAGAGCACACAGACGGTCCTGGGGGGAGACAGGGCACAGTGCATTTCAGGATAAGCCCACCTGGACTCTGTCTGACTCTCTGCTTCCTCCTATCCAGGCTCCTAATTCCAACCTATCCTGCAAACTGTCTTTAACAGTTTTTCTAGAAGAAAGGCATTTTCTCTATCTGTATTCAAGCTTCAGTAGGTACACTTGGTTTAATGCACACACACACACTTTATATATATGTGTGTTTGTATATATATATATATATATATATATCAGTTGTAATATGTATTAATTGTTGTTTAGTTGCTAAGTCATGTCCAGCTCTTTTGTGACCCCATGGATTGTAGCCCACCAGGCTCCTCTGTCCGTGGAATTCTCCAGGCAAGAATACAGAAGTGAGTTGCCATTTCCTTCTCCAAGGGATTTCCCCAACCCAGGGATCAAATCTGGGTCTCTTGAATTGTAGGAAGATTCTTTACCATCTGAGGCACCAGGGACAATTNTCTTTTGTGACCCCATGGATTGTAGCCCACCAGGCTCCTCTGTCCGTGGAATTCTCCAGGCAAGAATACAGAAGTGAGTTGCCATTTCCTTCTCCAAGGGATTTCCCCAACCCAGGGATCAAATCTGGGTCTCTTGAATTGTAGGAAGATTCTTTACCATCTGAGGCACCAGGGACAATTGTAATTAGGCTCAAGTGTTTCTTCACAAGGCTCCAAGGCCACATGCAAATCAGCTATGTGCCCAGAGAGGGATTCAAATGTCCATAGCATTCTGTCACATTTAAGACATTTGCCAGCCTAGTGCATACAGAGGACTAACCTCCGGTAGGAGGTATGTAAATTCAATAGAATTGCCCTCAAATCCAAGCTGTTACCCACTCCAGGTGCCCTGCCACTTATTTTAAAAATATTTGCTTTAACAATATGTGTGTGACAGAAGTGAAGGTAGGAACTGGGATTTCTTTACAGGTCAAGACAATGATCAAGGTTGAGCTGGGAGCTTTCTAAAACTCCTGGTAATTACAGAGTACACGAAGTGACATAACTCTCACTGGAGGGACCTTAGGGACCATCCAGGTTTAATAATAAATCAGTGATGGTGTCAAGAATAGACATTTTGCTCAATGAGAATAGATTTCTGGATGCAAGAAGACGCTTAACATCCCTGCCTGGGACATCTAATGAGATAAAGAAAATGCTCTCATTTGAGGAAGAAAACCATTCCTTATGATGAAAAAAGAATGATCACACTCAGCAGCCTTATTTTTCCACTTTTATCAAGCCTCAGGTTTCAGAAAGGAAATTTCTCCTTTAGAAGAGAAAGACGATGGATAAATAATCCACATGCTGAACACTGGAGCTCTCACAGAGAGAAAATTCAAGGCAATTAGACTACAAGTCAGGAAATTTTTTATCTAATCTCAAGTTCCGACTAGCTCTAACCAAGCCAAGAAAACGAAAATTCCGGAGAGACTAATAACTGATTGATAATGGATGAGAATGAGTCAAGAGGAGATCGAATTGGAACAGTATGTTTACATTTCTCAGGTCTTGCTTACTGGCCAATATACTGTACAACAGGATGTTGAGTGGGATTTTTGTTATTATGTCAGGATTTCAGCTAAAGCCCTCACCTAAGGACAATAGGTAGTTCCCCATATTCTGTAAAGAAACCAAGAAGCCATTAGACACGGCCTCCAGGAGTGCTCCAAGAATCCAGATGGATCCTCCAGCCATCACCCCCATTGGCAGAAGACGAAAGCCCAGCCCTCTTTTCTTGTTGATGGTTGGCAAGGAAGAAGCTGCTCAGGGGAGCACACCTGGAGATGAGCGCTGCTTTGAGATGGCAGGCTAGCATCTCTACCTCTGGTCAGAGGCTTAGTGAGCAGCCCGTCTCAGTGGCTCATGAGTGACCCTGAGCCGTGGCCCCGGGGAGATGGGACCTTCTGTGGCCAGAGGCTGCCTACAGCAGTCAATGATGGTGACAGAGGAGAGAGACCAGTTGCATGGTGGGGTATCTCCATTCTTCACATTGGCTAGGATGAGATTATTTATTTTTATTGGCGTATAATTGCTTAACAATGTTTTGTTAGTTTCTGCTGTACAATGAAGTGAATCTGCTGTACATATGTATATATATATATATCCCCTGCCTTGAGCCTCCCATCCATTACATCTTATCCAGCTTGGTCATCACAGAGCACCGAGCTGAGCCTGTGTTATACAGCAGCCTTCCACTAGTTGCCTATGTTACGCACGGTAGTATATATAAACATATACATCTGTGCTACTCTCCCAGTTCATTCTGCCCTCCCCGCCACAATCGCCCGTGTCCAAATGTCCGTTCTCTGCCTCTCTATTCCTGCCCTGCAAATAGGTTCACAGGATGAAATTCTTGAAGGCCAAGGAGATACCGCAAGAAGTAGCTGGGCCTGAGCCACTTGAGGGTGTAACACCCCTGAGGGTGGCCTGCTTACGGGAGTGGACTGGGGCTGTAAGAGGCCGTGGTGTTCCCCACTATGCCAGGAACTGGGCAGGGAGTCACGGGGGTCAGCCAGGAGCTGACCTAAGGCAGCTCGCCACAAGGGCGTCCTAGAAAACCTGCTCCCGCGTCTGATTATGCTGCCAGCTTTGGGACACGTGCCACACAGAGTGCTTCAGTAGCCATGAGAGGGCTGCAAAGAACACACTCTAAACGTAAACGCTTGCTCCTGCATTCATTTCTTCGGACTGCCGTAACACATTACTATAAACTTGGTGGCTTAAAGCGGGGGACTGGATTCTTTCACATTTCTGGAGGCCAGATGTCTGAAATCAAGGTGTCAGCAGGGCTGTGGTCCAAACGCTGTAAGGGAACAATCTGTTCCTTGCCGCTTCCAGCTTCAGAAGGCTCCAGGTGTTCCCTGGCATGTGGTTGCATGACTACAATCTGGCTATGGTCATACTGCTGCTGCGGCTTCTCCCTGTGTGTTTTCTGATAAGTCGTTGAGTTTAGGACCCACCTGCATAACCCACGACAATCCCATCTCAAGATCCTTAACTTAGAGACTTCCCTAGTGGTCCAGTGGTTAAGAATCCATATGTCAATGCAGGGGACGTGGGCTCGATTCCTGGCCCGGGAAGATTCCACAGGCCGTGGAGCAACTAAGCCCGTGCACCACAGGTGCTGAGCTCTAGTGAAGCAAGTACTGAAGCCCCTGCACTCAGAACCCAGGCTCTGCAACAAGCAAAGCCCCTGCTCACCGTAGCAACGGAGACTCGCACAGTCATAAATAAAACACGCAAACAATTAAATAATTTTTAAAGATCCTTACCTTTATTACACTTGGAAAAATCCCAAATAAGTTCATAATCACAGGATCTGGGGATCAAGACATGGACATATTTTTGAGGCAACAACTCAACCCACTACATTTCTTGTCTGCCTTTCCTCCTCCAAGCAGGCAGGGACCACAAATTTCTAGGTGAGGTGGAAGAGGAGGGAAGCATAGACTATATCCACCTTTTTCTTCCCTAGAGATCTTCCACTGTGTATGAAACAGGCCCAAGCTGGGAGAAGAATCTTTGAAGTGAATGTGAGGTTGAAATGTGAAATTGTACCTTACTAAACTTCCACTGGGCTTCCCAGGTGGCATTAGCAGTAAAGAACCCACTTGCCCATGCAAGTAGGTGTAAAAGACAAGAGTTTGATTCCTGGGTTGGGAAGATCCCCTGAAGGAGGGCTTGGCAACCCACTCCAGTATTCTTGAGAATTCTGGAGAATCCAAGGACAGAGGAGCCTGTAGGCTGCATTCCATAGGGTCGCAAAGGGTTGGACACGACTAAAGTGACTTAACCTGCATGTAAACTTCCATGACTGCAAAGTAGCTTTGAAGTTTGGAGATTTCTCAAGGGTTTTGAAAAGGGGACCTGAGCAAATATAACCTANGAATTCTGGAGAATCCAAGGACAGAGGAGCCTGTAGGCTGCATTCCATAGGGTCGCAAAGGGTTGGACACGACTAAAGTGACTTAACCTGCATGTAAACTTCCATGACTGCAAAGTAGCTTTGAAGTTTGGAGATTTCTCAAGGGTTTTGAAAAGGGGACCTGAGCAAATATAACCTAAGGCCCCGATGAGAAGGGAGAAAATGGGTATATTTCCTGTTGTATTCCACTGAAATCAGCATATTCCATAAAGTGGTTTCAACTAATATTAGTTAATAGTTTATGCTTTTCTATTATAAGGTCTCTGAGCTTTTTTTTTTTTTTAATAAGAATAGTACAGTTTAGAGGTGAAGTGTGCTAATATCTGTTCTCAGTAAGTATCATATTAAGAACGAACCAGATGTTTGGGACAAATATCCATGGAAACCCAAACTATAAAATTATATTCAACATCAAGCCCTGAGGCAGGAAGTGAGGAAAAGCAGTTCTCCTATTAACAAATTTCTCACCCACCTACCTGACTACCAACCCCAGATGTGGACTGATCAGGAAAGTACAGTGAGACTGTTATCTACCCTATCCATCAAATTTCTAATAATGCAGCCTGGAGCCTGCGTGCTAAGTCACTTCGGTCATGTCTGCCTCTTTGCAACGCTATGGACTGTAGCCTGCCAGACTCCTCTGTCCAGGGATTCTCCAGGCAAGAATCCTGGTGTGGGTCCCTCCAGGGGAATCTTCCCAACCCAGGGATCAGACCTGCATCTCTGTAAGTCTCCTGCATGGGCAAGAGGATTGTTTAGCTCTCGCGCCACCTGGAAGCCCAGTGCAGCCTCATATCATTTGACATTTGCAGGAGCTCTGCCACAGTGCTGGCTAGACTGAGTTGTTGTTAATGGAAATCTCAAGGTCATATGAACAGCTGAAGAGGCAACTGTCTACTTGGACAACTGTTTTTTTTTTTTTTAATGACAGAAAATTTCTACCCTTAACACCTCTCCATTCTTTCATGCCTTTTAACTGTAATTTTGCTCATTTCAGCTGTCTTCAGCTTGTTGCAGTCTTCAGGATGTTGACTTTGTTACTCAAGTGTTAGGTCATGCTCATCATTTTGCATCACACACAAGTTGGTAAACCGACATTCTGGGATTCGCATTAACAGGAACTTCGGGACAGGGTAGAATTCTGTGGTTAGCCAGTGGAGACCACTGGTCTAGTATTCAGTCAGTTATAAGGTCAGCACTCAGAAGCTTACCTTTATTTTTGCAACACTGGACTTCTTAGACAAAGAGAAGCATCAACAAAATAAGAACATATCAAAGTCAATGGAGTGGGAGGTTGGGGGGGGTTCAAGATTGGGAACTCATGTACACCTGAGATAAAAAAAAATAAAAATTAAAAAAATAAACAAATAAATAAAAAAGAAAACAAAAAAAAAATAAATCAGATATTCCAAGGGAAAAAAAAAAGTCAATAAGGGAAAAATTACATGATAAGCCTGGACTCAATCACATCCTGCCCAATAACCTCCTGCTTTTGCCTCAATAGTTACTGGTCTGCAAAGTTAGAATTCATGTTCGGCCTAATGACTTTCAAAAATGTTACGGTAAAACCAAAAAACCCGGTTGAATTCATTTAAATAAATGTGAAAACCCCAAAGGATCCATTTAATCCTGAGTTAACTAGAAGTATCAGTTGTCCAGTTACCACTGTTCTTTGAGTTTTGGTATAATCAACCGATTCTTTTCTTCTTAAGTGATAGTTGAGATTATGATGGGAAAGCAGACAGAGTTCAGGAAGAGAAAGAACTAACGAGAGAAGAGGGGAGTACACAGAGTTCAGAGATGAAGCAACTCTGGAGCGCAGGCAGCCAGCGTGCAGTTCGTGGACCAAATACCATTCCTTTGATAGAGAACGTCAGCCAAAACAAAGACTGCTCCTTAATTAGATGACGCACTTGAACTAGAAAGCCAGAGTTCTGAAACTACCCTGTCTGGGTCTCCCACTGTATAGAAATGTCAGCCTAACATTCTTTAATCTATTAATCATTGGGAAGAAAAGTGAATGCTCTTATCTAACTTGGGCTTAATTACATTGATATTACATCATGATACCAGGGCATTAAGATGGATCAGTGAGGGATGTCCCTGGTGGTCCAGTGGCTGAGACTCTGCACTCCCATGCAGGGTGCCTGGGTTCAATCCTTGGTCGGGAACTAGATCCTGTATGCCCGCTAAAGATCCCACACACCTCAAGGAAAGTGGAAGATCCCATGGGCTACAACTAAGGCCTGTCACAGACAAATATAAATGAATAAACATTTTTTAAAAGATGGATTATGGAGTATAGGAAATAATGATTTGGATTAAGCATTCCTGTGCATGTGACTCACGCTGCAATTTCATTCAGTAATCCATGCCAGGCATGGGCCATCTTGACTCACTATTGTCAGTAGTGAGCCAGCACATAGACAGGAAAATTCCCGGTGCCTCTGCCCTGGATGTCCCGACAGTGCCTGGGATCCTGCCCCACAGAGCCTTTTCCAGACAGCGTGGTTCCTTGGGGAGCTCGAGGCAGATTTGCTCATGACCCTGTCTGACTCACGGGGCCAGTACGTGGTGAGTCTCAACAAGCCCAAGCCATCCAAACGGCAGAATTGGTAAAACAGAAAAGATGAGCTTAAAATGACTCTTGACTTCGTTGGTTGCCCCAATGGAGTGCAGTGCATGTTTTCTATGCTTAAAAATCATAGAAAACAGTGTCCTCTTTATATAAGATTAAAACAGTTACTTGGTTTTCAGAACATTATAAAAGTCTAGGAAGAAACTAAAGCTCAGGATTAAAACCAAGCCTTAACACTGGATATATTTAACCCAAGTTTATCGATCATAATGGGATTACAGCTTGTTATTTCTTGCAAACATCAGCCTTTGGTGACAGGAGTATTTAAAAGCTAACAATATGTGTTTGTGTGTGATGTAGAAGTAATATAGAAACAAGTTATACATTATTTTAATTTTTAATTGCTTTTGTTGTAGGTATAACTTTTATTATTAAGAAGCCAAAGTAGTAGATACCATAGGAATAGGCATAAGAGGCAGGATAGAAAATACATATTTTACTTGCTTTGGCAATAATAATTAGCCATTAAAAGTATTAAAAAATAAAAAGGGGGGGTATATTGGAAAATGTATTTCATGGAGTTTCTTCTCTGAATCAGAGGTACCAGGGAGCATCAGTGCTAATCTCTCCTACCAGGTAACTGAGGATTGAAGCTCTGAATTGCACTAGCAGAGATCTCATCTTGCACTTTTGCCCAAGCGGTTACCTCCTATGGAACACTCTTTACTCATCACTGTCTAAATCACAGATATTTTACAAAGCCTAGTTCATACACTTCCTTATTCTCCAAGCTTTGCTTAGTACATCTTTCTTCTCCAAACTCCCATCACTCAAGGTCATGGCTTACCCTCCAAGTGGGTGATTTTCCAAACCTTGATCCCCAAAGACCCTTCTCCCTTCTATGAATGCCACCTTTTGAACAGGGTCATCTCCCAAGTAAACAGTATTTATTAAGAAAAAGCTCATCTATTCGATCAGGGCTTTTTGCTTGGGGAGTTGCTGTGTAACACTCACTAATGTCATTTTAACTGAGTACTATGAATTTCATAATCACGTGAGTCACTGTCCTGGTTGCGGCACTAATTGCAATAATGAGGGGAAAGTGAAGTCAGCAGTTAGTGGCCTATCTCCAGCCGTTGGGCTATACTCAGTGCCCAAGGTCATGGCTACTCTGCATATGATCCAGTGGACTGCTGAAACCACCAGACCTATTGCTCTAAAGGCATGTCATCAACTTACTGCCTCCTAGAAATTCCAGCATTNAGTATAGGAAATAATGATTTGGATTAAGCATTCCTGTGCATGTGACTCACGCTGCAATTTCATTCAGTAATCCATGCCAGGCATGGGCCATCTTGATTCACTATTGTCAGTAGTGAGCCAGCACATAGACAGGAAAATTCCCGGTGCCTCTGCCCTGGATGTCCCGACAGTGCCTGGGATCCTGCCCCACAGAGCCTTTTCCAGACAGCGTGGTTCCTTGGGGAGCTCGAGGCAGATTTGCTCATGACCCTGTCTGACTCACGGGGCCAGTACGTGGTGAGTCTCAACAAGCCCAAGCCATCCAAACGGCAGAATTGGTAAAACAGAAAAGATGAGCTTAAAATGACTCTTGACTTCGTTGGTTGCCCCAATGGAGTGCAGTGCATGTTTTCTATGCTTAAAAATCATAGAAAACAGTGTCCTCTTTATATAAGATTAAAACAGTTACTTGGTTTTCAGAACATTATAAAAGTCTAGGAAGAAACTAAAGCTCAGGATTAAAACCAAGCCTTAACACTGGATATATTTAACCCAAGTTTATCGATCATAATGGGATTACAGCTTGTTATTTCTTGCAAACATCAGCCTTTGGTGACAGGAGTATTTAAAAGCTAACAATATGTGTTTGTGTGTGATGTAGAAGTAATATAGAAACAAGTTATACATTATTTTAATTTTTAATTGCTTTTGTTGTAGGTATAACTTTTATTATTAAGAAGCCAAAGTAGTAGATACCATGGGAATAGGCATAAGAGGCAGGATAGAAAATACATATTTTACTTGCTTTGGCAATAATAATTAGCCATTAAAAGTATTAAAAAATAAAAAGGGGGGGTATATTGGAAAATGTATTTCATGGAGTTTCTTCTCTGAATCAGAGGTACCAGGGAGCATCAGTGCTAATCTCTCCTACCAGGTAACTGAGGATTGAAGCTCTGAATTGCACTAGCAGAGATCTCATCTTGCACTTTTGCCCAAGCGGTTACCTCCTGTGGAACACTCTTTACTCATCACTGTCTAAATCACAGATATTTTACAAAGCCTAGTTCATACACTTCCTTATTCTCCAAGCTTTGCTTAGTACATCTTTCTTCTCCAAACTCCCATCACTCAAGGTCATGGCTTACCCTCCAAGTGGGTGATTTTCCAAACCTTGATCCCCAAAGACCCTTCTCCCTTCTATGAATGCCACCTTTTGAACAGGGTCATCTCCCAAGTAAACAGTATTTATTAAGAAAAAGCTCATCTATTCGATCAGGGCTTTTTGCTTGGGGAGTTGCTGTGTAACACTCACTAATGTCATTTTAACTGAGTACTATGAATTTCATAATCACGTGAGTCACTGTCCTGGTTGCGGCACTAATTGCAATAATGAGGGGAAAGTGAAGTCAGCAGTTAGTGGCCTATCTCCAGCCGTTGGGCTATACTCAGTGCCCAAGGTCATGGCTACTCTGCATATGATCCAGTGGACTGCTGAAACCACCAGACCTATTGCTCTAAAGGCATGTCATCAACTTACTGCCTCCTAGAAATTCCAGCATTGTCATCAACAAGTGATCTAAGCTACCGGTGAGCAGAGCAGTGTTAATTCAGGGTTGGTAATACTGTGGTCGAAAGAAACTTGACCTTTTATTTTAGCTGGCGTGATGAGCTTTTGCTTTCTTCATAGCTTTACTTAATTCTGAAAAGAGCTTTTAAACTTTCAGCTTTCATGACTAAAACTGCTAAGGTTCTGGGGAGACTAAGGTGAGAATGAGGAACCTAAGCCTCTCTGATTCTTTTACCAAACTTCAGTGGCATTCAACATTACTGTAACTTCAAAAGTTCCAGCTCCAGGAACACGCTGATCACAGCTGACTATCCAAACTGTCAAACAGGAGCTATGAAAGGGGAGCATTTAGAGTCAACTATCATGTCCTGTCTTTCCAAACACACCCTTGGCTCAGTCTGGAAGAAACACTTCTTAACTTCAGTCTCCTAGAAATAACCTTTAAAAGGAGATTCATAAGGGTATAATGCACTGTAGTCTACTGTGTGCTGCTGCTGCTGCTGCTGCTGCTGCTGCTAAGTCTCTCCAAACGTGTCCGGCTCTTTGCAATCCCATAGACGGCAGCCCACCAGGCTCCTCCATCCCGGGATTCTCCAGGCAAGAACATTGGAGTGGGTTGCCATTTCCTCCTGTGTGCTAGGCACTTCTTATTCAATATCTCTATTCCAGCAACAGCNACCCTTGGCTCAGTCTGGAAGAAACACTTCTTAACTTCAGTCTCCTAGAAATAACCTTTAAAAGGAGATTTATAAGGGTATAATGCACTGTAGTCTACTGTGTGCTGCTGCTGCTGCTGCTAAGTCTCTCCAAACGTGTCCGGCTCTTTGCAACCCCATAGACGGCAGCCCACCAGTCTCCCCCGTCCTGGGATTCTCCAGGCAAGAACACTGGAGTGGGTTGCCATTTCCTCCTGTGTGCTAGGCACTTCTTATTCAATATCTCTATTCCAGCAACAGCTTTGCATAGTAGGTTTTATTGTCTCAATCTATTGTATATGGATTTATATTTTTGCACAGCCAAGTTTTTCCTCTTTAACTGTGGTGCCCTTCTTCTGTTCAAACTTGTCTTTGACACTGGCTATCCACAGGGTAAAGTGATTGCCACAGATACGAAAAGAAGCAAGAGAATATGGTTCNCTTTGCATAGTAGGTTTTATTGTCTCAATCTATTGTATATGGATTTATATTTTTGCACAGCCAAGTTTTTCCTCTTTAACTGTGGTGCCCTTCTTCTGTTCAAACTTGTCTTTGACACTGGCTATCCACAGGGTAAAGTGATTGCCACAGATACGAAAAGAAGCAAGAGAATATGGTTCTAGTCTTTGAGGTCTAAACAATAGACTTAGGAAAACACTTTCAAAATGAATTTTGACCACAAAAGAAAAGACATACATTCTTGGGCTAAGAGTATAAAAGAAAGAAAAACAAGGAATTCCTAATTTTATTCTTTTAAAAATAGCTGTGCTGTGTCTAATTCATCACCATATCCAGGGTATAGCCTAGAGGAGCCCAACTGCAGTGCTGGCGCATCTTTTAGTGTCCCTCTTCCTTGGAGGTCCTTGAACTCTAATTGTCTTTCAGGTGACAAGACACTAGGGCAGGCTTATCTAGGCTTCTCAGCCTCCTATCAGCTGCTTTCTGTTTGGGATCACTTGCTGCTGCTGCTGCTGCTAAGTTGCTTCAGTCATGTCTGACCCCATGTGACCCCACAGATGGCAGCCCACCAGGTTCCCCTGTCCCTGGGATTCTCCAGGCAAGAACACTGGAGTGAGTTGCCATTTGCTTCTCCAATGCGTGAAAGTGAAAAGTGAAAGTGAAGTCGCTCAGTCGTGCCCAACTCTCAGCGACCCCATGGACTGCAGCCCACCAGGCTCCTCCCTCCATGGGACTTTCCAGGCGAGAGTACTGGGGTGGGATGCCACTGTCTTCTCTGTTGGGACCACTTAGGACCTGGCAAAGGACTCAAGGATTCCCCTCCATCGAGGTTGTCAGCCTCTCGAGTGCTGCACACTTTGGTGTCTTAGTCCAGGTTTCTGTAACAAATGTACCATTGACTGGGTGGCTTAAGCAACATTTATTTCTCATGGTTCTGGAGCTGGGAAGCCCAAGATCAGCGTGCCAGAATGGCTGTGTTATTGGTGGAAGCTTTCTTCCTGGTTCACAGATGGCCATCTGCTTATTGTATCCTCTCACTGCAGAGAGAGAGAAAACTCTCCCATGTCTCTCCTTGTAAGGCCACTAATCCCATCTCAAAGCCAGGTGGGAGTACAGGATTAATGGAGGGGTTTGTGGTCGAGACTTATAGCAGTGTATTCCCTAATCCCAAAGTTGTATGTGTGCACGTCAGGTATCGCGAACGACCACTTTGAAGTGAGACTCAAAACTTACGACGGAGGGATTCTGACAGTTCCGAGACGAGTCCACGACGAAAGACGGGAAGGGACTCACACGTTTTCACATCTCACTACCTGGAATGAGCGAGTGCTGCAGATGGAACCGGGGTGCCCAGCACCGCGGCACATGCACAGAATCTACATGCTCCTCCGTGTTCTCGGGAAAGCCGCAGAGTGTTCTGCCTCGGGCTGCAGTCCGTGTGTGGGTAGCGCTCGCTGCTGACTGGNTCCCACTCACACGTTTTCACATTTCACTACCTGGAATGAGCGAGTGCTGCAGATGGAACCAGGGTGCCCAGCACAGCGGCACACGCACAGAATCTACATGCCCCTCCGTGTTGTCGGGAAAGCCGCAGAGTGTTCTGCCTCGGGCTGCAGTCCGTGTGTGGGTAGCGCTCGCTGCTGACTGGCCCAAGGGACCTGGTAGTCTAGACTTCCTTTTAGGCGCCGGAGGGACGACATAGTAGCAGACAGTGCCCAAAGACCACTGTCCGGCGCCTGCCCCGATCACATACTACTAAGGCTTGATCTCCTTAAATCCACTCCCACTCCCAGGGGAAAAAATGAAGAGGAGAGGGGGTAGAAACCCTCCACTGACTGTAGTACAGTTTTCATCATCTCAGGCAGAACAGGGACTTAAGACATTACGTTCAGTATAGAAAAATAAAGACAATTAAGTATTTTTTGCATAACTGAGTTTGTAGTCCATGGAGAGCATTAATACCATAAATATTGCTCTGTGACTTGCTTAATTATATATCATGTAAAATTCCCCAGACAGTGTATATAGACCTATCTTTTTCCTTTCATATTTGCATAGTATTCCCTTGTAAGGTTGAATATAGTTTATTGCATGCTACCTTTAATGGGTAACTAAAAGATTTTTCATTGACCCCATGGACTGCAGCTTACCAGGCTCCTCCGTCCATGGGATTTTCTAGGCAAGAGTACTGGAGTGGNCCCCAGACAGTGTATATAGACCTATCTTTTTCCTTTCATATTTGCATAGTATTCCCTTGTAAGGTTGAATATAGTTTATTGCATGCTACCTTTAATGGGTAACTAAAAGATTTTTCATTGACCCCATGGACTGCAGCTTACCAGGCTCCTCCGTCCATGGGATTTTCTAGGCAAGAGTACTGGAGTGGGTTGCCGTTGCCTTCTCTGTTGTTTATATTATAAACTATTAATATGTTAACATATTCTCATGCTTTTATCGTTGAATGACAAAAACCACAGACGTGGGAGTGCCAATTTAAAATATACCCACATTGAAAACGTTAATAGATGCTGCCCAATTACTTTCCTCAAAGTTATAGCAATTTATATTTTCATCACTGGTATACATACAAACATGTCCTTTTTGCACACTCACAAAACACTGATGCTATCAGTCTCACTATTTTTGTTAATAAAATAGGAAATAACAGTACTTCGTTATTGTGTTAATTTTTTCTTTTCTGGCCACTAGTGAGGATGAGAATCTTTTACATTTTTATTGTCTAGATACAATTCCTTTTCTGTAAACTATTTGTTTTCTTGATCCATAGTTTCATGGATCCTTTTCTTAATAATTATTTTTAGCAATTTACAGTCATTCTGTTACTGTATGTCTATTAATCCCTTTTCTGCTACATGATATTTTAAATAGCTAAATTTATTGAGTGCTTATTTTGCCAGATATAGAACTTTATGCTTCAGATATTATCTTATTCGATCTTTATAAAAACCTCATGTCATAGCATGACACTCGCTAGAATGGCTAAAATATAAACCACTGACAATACCAAGTGTTGGTGAAGAAGAGGAATAAGAGAGCTCATTCATTGCTGTGGGGGATACGAAAAATACAACTGTTGGGAAACAGTTTCACAGTTTCTTATAAAATTAAACATATGCTTATTATATGATCAAGCACTCCTACTCTGTATTTATCCATGATAAATAAAAGCTTATGTCTACAAATATATTTACTTGAATGTTCGTAGATGATTTATTCATAGTAATCAAACAGCTCCAAACTGAAAAGAACTGAAATATGGTTTTGATTGTGGTTTTATCAGATGTGTCCATTTCTAAAAGCTTTTTTAACTTGTACAGTGCACTCCTATTTTGTTTGGTACATAAGAAGTTTTAGCAGTGATACATTGCTTTCACCATTCAAAGTATCATTTTCTGTCTTACTGAAGATTTTACTCCAAATTCCACTTTATCTGATATTAATTTTGATGCTTTACAGTTGTTTAGTTTTCTTATCTCTGGTACATTTTTCAGTGTTTCTCTGACAAGGGTAATAGGAAGTTAGTATTCACAGATGCTCAGTTATCAATTGTTTATAACAAATTCCTGTTTCGATTGGTTAGTTCCCATGCCAAATTAATTAACTATTTAAAAAGTCATTTGGAGGACATCTTTGTTTTCTTCTGTTTCTTATAAATAGCTAAACAGAATTTTAACTTGTCTCCCAATATGTGACCCTTGACTTTGGATGGGATAATTTCATTTGTTAAATTTATTACTATAATTGATGTTTAGTTTTATTCCTTCCATTATATTGTACAGATGCTATTTATTATACTTTGTTTTCATTGTCTCTCTGTTTTCTTCATTTTGCTAGTTTAAGTTTTAAAATGTTCTCCTTTTCTGTTATTTAATATGGGAGTTGTAGGTTTTTGATNATCCTCCCAACCCAGGGATCGAACCCAGGTCTCCCTCACTACAGGCAGATTCTTTACCAGCTGAGCCACCAGGGAAGCCCACAGAGGAAATACAGATGGCAAAAGAAAAGCACATGAAAAGATTTTTCAACATTATTAGCCCTTGGAGAAAAGTGAGATATCACTACAAACCTATGAAAACAGCTGAAACAAAAGACATGAAAATACCAAAGGCTGGCAAGGAGGCAAGAGATCCTGGGTCTCTCGCACCCATGGTGGGAATGAACAAAGGTACAGCCACTCTCAAAAGCAGTTTGTCAGCTGTTTACAAAACTAGACATGTACTTGCCATACAACCTAGTCACTGCACTCTTAGACTTTTTATCCTGGAGAAATGAAAACTCATGTTCACACAAAAACCTGCACACACATATTCACAGCAACTTTATTCACAATAGCAAAAAACTAAAAGTAACCCAAGTGCTTTTCAAAGAGTGAATGGTGGAACACAGTCTGGTGTCCTTACCATGCAACACCGCTCAGCAATAAAAAAGAACAAACTCTTGATACAACCAACAAATTTGATGGGCTTCAATCAGATACAGGAGCTATGGGACCCTACGCAGAGGGACTGGGTAATGTGGCGTCCCGGAGGAAGTGACATCTAAGGTGAGATGTACTTCCCTTTGCAACCCAATGCTGAACAAAGTGCCTACCATATCTGATGACTAAATGAATGATGTCCAAGGCAAAAGGACCCAAGTAACTTTAAGACAAGCAGCAGGAGTGACATCTTATAAAGACAGAGAACCACCGCCACGGCATTTTACATTTTCCTCAACCAGGGAGACTGATCACAGTGCTGGGAGCTGTTGGAAACAAGGGACCTGGGATTCTCCTGAAAACATTCAAGGGAGTGAATGCACAGTAGGGCTGGGAACCAGGCAAAAAGTGCAGGATCACCATCTTTCACATTATTTCCCATGTTACACGTGTGTGTGTATTCGTCACTCAGTTGTATCTGGCCCTTGGCGACCCCACAGACTGTAGCCCATCTGGCTCTTCTGTCCATGGGATTACCCCAGCAAGAATACTGGAGTGGGCTGCCATTTCCTCCTCCAGGGGATCTTCCCGACCCAAGGATCAAATGTGCATCTCTTGTCTTCTGCCTTGGCAGGCAGACTCTTTTTAAAAATTGCTTATTTACTTATTCATTTTTCGAGGTTCCGAGTTGTGGTTGCTGCCCAGGCTCTTCTCTGGCTGTGGTGGGCGGGCCTGCTCTCCAGCTGTGGTGCCTGGGCTTCATACTGGCGTGGTTCTCTTGCTGTGGCATGGGGCCCTAGGGCACGTGGGCTTCGGTAGTTGCAGCTCCTGGGCCCTAGACACAGGCTCAATAGTTGTGGCCCCTAGGCTCAGCTGCTCCGCAGCATGTGGCATCTTCCTGGACCAGGGATCAAACCGGAGTCTCTTGCATTGGTAGGCAGATTCATTTCCACTGAGCCCCTGGGGAAGCCCAGCAGGGGAATGCTTTATCACTGTGCCCCCTGCCTTTCTTATACATTTTTAGTATTTTCAACAGCCTGTTTCAAGCAATCAGATACTCGCTAATAATAACATGAAAGTGAAAGTGAAGTTGCTCAGTCGTGTCTGACTCTTTGAGACCCCATGGATTGTAGTCTACCAGGCTCCTCAGTCCATGGAGTTTTCCAGCCAAGAGTACTGGAGTGGGTTGCCATTTTATGAGACTGTAAAATTCTTGTTCATAAATGTTTTGATTGCTATAGATATTATACCAATATACACACAAATATATATNAACATGAAAGTGAAAGTGAAGTTGCTCAGTTGTGTCTGACTCTTTGAGACCCCATGGATTGTAGTCTACCAGGCTCCTCAGTCCATGGAGTTTTCCAGCCAAGAGTACTGGAGTGGGTTGCCATTTTATGAGACTGTAAAATTCTTGTTCATAAATGTTTTGATTGCTATAGATATTATACCAATATACACACAAATATATATGGAAGTTTCCATTTAACAGAAGATCTATTTGCTCTCATTGGTTAGAAGGGAACCCTCTTGTGAACAGAGGTTTTTTTTTTTTAAGTTTCTTTACACAGGGATTTTCTCACAGTGTTTTCTTTGTAAAAACAGCCACATTTTGAAGCTGCACTTGGAAGATAGTTTTTTGCTCTCGGGTAAAGGTCTCAGGTGGTAAAGAATCTGCCTGCGATGTGGGAGACCTGGGTTTGATCCCTGGGTTGGGAAGATCCCCTGGAGAAGGGAAAGGCTACCCTCTCCAGTATTCTGGCCTAGAGAATCCCATGGACCATATAGTCCACGGGGTCACTAAGAGTTGGACACGACTGAGCGACTTTCACTTCATTTCACTTCACTTTCTGCTCCCATTCATTTTACAAATAACCAACTCAAGGTCCAGAGCCGGAACCGTCTTCATTGCTCAGCTTCTAACACAGCTTCATGTGTACATTGTTTTCAAATCATGGATTATGAAATGTTCACATCAGAGAGTATTAGACCTGGAAGGCATCCTCAAGGCCAAAGTCACACATCGCTGATGAGAGGGCAGGGAAGGGCACTCCAGCTCCCAATCCGGTGCTTCTTGCATGGCCCCAGGCTCACCTCTGGATGCTCAATGTCACAGCTAACTGATTGACTGCGGATTTCTTTGGGATGGGTGACAATTCTTTCCGGCAAGATAAATTTCCCACCCCAGATGGGAAACTTGTAATGCAGCCATCTAGTCGCTTGTTGACTTCTCAACTTCAAGTAGTTTTTATGGCTGCTGGAAATTTACAGACAGATTTGATGGGCCTGTGTTTTTGAAATCCAGGCAGGTTCTAGCAATGAATCAAACCCAAACTTGGTGTGATTCAAAACCCAAACTTTTGAAACCCAGGCGGGCTGCATTACAAGTTTCCCATTTGGGGTGGGAAGTTTATCTTGCCGGAAAGAATTTCTGGCTTCCGGAACTCTCATCTGGCACACGTGAAACCCTCGTGTGAACATCCAGGCCTGCCGTCAGGTACTTAAAGAGTTCCCTCGCTGCAGAAACAATAAGAAGGCTGACACAGTCACCAACTGCCCCATCCACGTGTCTCATCAGCATGTTTCCCCTGGGGGTTTGTTTTCCAGGTTTTAATGGTGAAAGAAAAGAGAAGCTAAGTACTTGCAGGATTTGGAATAAGCCAGACTTTCACTCATGAAGAGAAGCTTTTATGCAAATCAATTTTCCATTAGCCTGGGTTTAAAGCTCTTCCTGCCTAGACAGAACTTTCAACCAGGGCACTTAGAGTGAAAGGCTGGTCCAATTAAAATGAAAAGCTAAACATCAGATGGGTGAAAATATGTGTGTGTGTGTTTTACATATAGTGAATGAAATTGCTGAGGCTAAAAAACAACTAAAGTATTAACTAATATGTATGAACAGTTTTTATCAAATTAATCAAGTGTGAATAGTTTAATTGGACAAGTTAATTAAGAAGGCTACAATCCCAAATTGAAGTTATGTTTAAACCTCAAATGAGTGCGGTGATTTTCTTTATACTGTTGTCAGAGACAAAAGAAACGATTTAAACTGCAAATATAAATTTTCTTCCTTCTTTTACTCCCCCACCTCTCCAGAAAGGACTCTTGCTTGCTGGACCAGCTTTCTGGGGGGAGGGGAAAGGGAGACGAGTTGGAATTATGACAAAACAGGCAAAAGAAAGAAACCAGAGAGATTAAATTGATCTATGGAACACAGAATTAAGATAGAGACAGGAATGGAGCTATCAGAGCTTACATGCACTGAATTAAGGGAAATTTTAGAGCTTGGAGTGGAGGAGAAGTATTTTGGAGCAAGTTCCATGCATGAGAGATGATAAAAGGACATGAGATACCAAAAAAAAAAAAAAAAAAAATCAAATAATTTTTGCTATTGATTATTTTCCACTTAATGCAGAGAGATTTTAATAAAAAAAAAGATTTCTTTTCATTATTATAGATTAGGACCAAATTTCTTTGAATATGAAACCGTGGAAAGAGTCACTAAGCTCTTGAAACTTATAGTGAATGTTTAAATAAGAGGCATTTTTTTCAACATTAGCTGTTGTGTATATACCAATGTGCTTTTAATGCACATACCCATTTAGTCTCATTGACTATCTGATAAATGCTTTCTGATAGTCCAGGGCAACTGCCAAGTGAGAGTGACTATTAGAGCAAGACCATTTTCTCTATCGGGAGAGAAAAATCAAAATACCACCTCTACACTATATCTCAGCAACAAAAGACAGCATTTTCATACAGTAGTAAGGGCAGAGAGTATTTATTTTTGGCTACGCTGGATCTTCACTGCTGTGCGTGTACTTTCTCTCGGTGTGGCAAGTGGGGGCATCTGTTTGAGGAGCACAGGCTTTTTAGAGTGCCGGCTCAGTAGTCGCACAGGCTGTGTTGCTCCGTGGCAGGTGGGGCTTTCCAGACTAGGATCTGAACCCATGTCTCCTGGATTGGCAGGCAGGTTCTTAACCATTGAACTATCAGGGAAGCCCCCAAAGATATAGGATATTGAGGACAAAAGGCTGAACGTGGAGAATCTCAGAGAGAGGAAAAAAAGCATGTGAATCACAAACATCGACCATGTAACTTTTTAAATACAACTTTTTACAACACTACATTTGCAAAGAATTACAGTCAGCCCTCTATATCCATGGTTCTGCATCAGATGCTACTATCTTACAATAGAATTATCTATAGTTGGTTGAACTGTGTATGTGTGGGCCTGTGCATATGAAGGGCTGGCTGTATGACATCATTCTATATAAGGGACTTGAGTATACACAGATATTGCTATCGGTGGGGTCTTAAAATCAATTCACCGTGAATACCAAGGTGCAACAGTACTATAATACATCCAGCTATAAAATAATCTCTCTATTGTTCCATGTATTTAGTTAGTTGTGTCTCAAGAAATTTCAGTAGCAGTGATCTTAATTTTGGTAAGGTCAAGAACATCT
>SJYA01003188.1:790746-823632 GCA_006410615.1 Neotragus moschatus | reverse complement strand
ACAAGGTACAACAGTACTATAATACATCCAGCTATAAAATAATCTCTCTATTGTTCCATGTATTTAGTTAGTTGTGTCTCAAGGAATTTCAGTAGCAGTGATCTTAATTTTGGTAAGGTCATGAATATCTTTGGGACTCAGTTGAAAGCTGTGGACCCATTCTAGGAAAACGCACATACATAACAAACACATATCACGGATTCTCCTGGACCCTGGCTTAAGAACCTCTAGATCTTTCTAGAACAGCAGAAACCTGCAACAGAGATGCCTTTGTCTTGTCATGAGACATAAGGTGGCAAAGTAATGGGATTCTTCTCACCCAACTATGCTGTCATGAGCTTTCCTTGTGGCTCAGCTGGTAAAGAACCTGCCTGCAATGAGAGAGACCTGGGTTTGATCCCTGGGTTGGGAAGATTCCCTGGAGAAGGGAAAGGCTACCCACTCCAGTATTCTGGCCTGGAGAATCCCATGGACTGTATAGTCCACGAAGTTGTAAAGAGCTGGACACGACTGAGTGACTTTCACTCAAAGCCATGCTGTCACACACAAAGATGAGGTTGCTTGCTAGGCAAGCAAAAGCACTGCCTGCCCAGGTCCAGGTGTTACTAAACTAAGGACCAGTTTTCCAGTGGTGTAAAATATTGAATCAAAGAAAGAGTCTTTAACACTCCTAAGTAACTGAAAAAGAAAAACATACTGTCCTGCCCTACACCACACACAAAGAGGAAACAGGCCAAAAATCATGAAATAACATTCAAGCATCTTTAAAGTTGCAATTAATTATTTCACTGATGCTTTCAAATGCACATTTTTTTTTTGTTCCGTAGCCTTAGGGAACACTTAAGCAAATTCTAGAGTTATGGGTCAAACTACAAATCAGCAGCAAGGTTAGGTTTTGCCAACTGGATTTAAGAACAGAAGTTTTTTAATGAAAAAAAATTGCCTTCATAAAGTTGTAATTTATAGCCCCCCATTTAGAATCGTGGAGTCCTAAGTGTAATTTGATGGGTATCTGCTGGTTCTACCATCAGAAAATATTTGCTATAGGATTTAAATGGGACCCTGTATATAAAGCTTTTAGCAAGGGTTTGGCATGCAGCAGGAGCTTAAGAACGAGTCACATTAGCAGACTCTCCTAAGGCAGCTGGCCCTTTATTGCTGCTGCTCTGCAGATGCTACTAGTACCGCAGAGGATTTTGGGTAGCTTGGTTGCCTCAACACAGCCTTGGCTGAAGCAAAGAAGTCCCTAAACTCTAATGCTTGATTTATTTTCACCCCTTGGTGTTAGGTCACAGTAGGAAGCATCCAAAATGCTGCATGCCTAGCCTCTCAGTTGTGTCCTATTCTTTTCGACCTTTTGGACTGTGGCCTGCCGGTCCATGGGAATTTTCAGATACTCCTAATTGAGAGAACGAGTTTATACACCTAAGAGAAAAACTATTTCTCTACTCACAACACACTCTGACACCAAAGGTGGTTCCACACCAGCAACCAATTCTTTTAACTCTTTGGTCACCAAGTGGGTATCCAGTGATTGGAATTAATTCAGGCACTAACTTCCAGAAGTTAGGATAGACTCCAAAGGCTAAGGGCTCAGTGTCATAAGGCTGCCTACACTTCAGAGGCTCCTCACAAGCCTGGACTTCTGGTACTTCTGACCAACTGGCTACAAGTGGAGAGTTCCTGAGACTCCCTCCTCAGGTTTGATGATTTGCTAGAATGACCTCATAGAACTCACGTTGGGGAACAGCTGAATTATTATTACCAGTTTATTATAAACGACACAGCTTAGACACCCAAATGGAAAAGATGTATCAGGCATAAGGTATGTGGACAGAAGTGCAGAGCTTTTATACCCTTTCTGGGCATACCATGGAGAAATGGGTTACTTCCTGCCGTATCAGTAAACAAGGTTGTCACAGTTACCAGAACTGCAGCACAGAGGATGGTGAGCTGGTGAGCCCTGAGGGAGCTCGCGAAGGAAAGAACACCTGCCCNAGGTATGTGGACAGAAGTGCAGAGCTTTTATACCCTTTCTGGGCATACCATGGAGAAATGGGTTACTTCCTGCCGTATCAGTAAACAAGGTTGTCACAGTTACCAGAACTGCAGCACAGAGGATGGTGAGCTGGTGAGCCCTGAGGGAGCTTGCGAAGGAAAGAACACCTGCCCTCTAATAACTGTCAAATTGCAGCCACTCTCTACACTGAGCCCTGAGGAAGCTCAGAACATAAAACAAAACAAAACAAAAACCCCACAGGATACTGGCCCCAGATAGGAGAGGTGCATATGAAAGGCGTAATTTCAACAAGTCCAGACTCTTGCCTCTCCCCATATGTAGCAAAGGGCTTCCCAAGGGGCTCAGTGGTAAGAATCTTAGACGTGGGTTTGATTCTTGGGTCAGGAAGATCACCCGGAGAAGGGAAATGGCAACCCACTGCAGTATTCTTGCCTGGAGAATCCCATGGACAGAGGAGCCTGGTGGGCTACAGTCCGTGGGGTCACAAAGAGTCAGACACGGCTGAGCAAACACATACACAGAAAAGCACTAAATTCCTTAACTGGAGATATCTGGTTTTCTTTAATTTAAAGAAACTTAAAAAAAAAATTTATTTGCCTGTTCCATGCTCATGAAAGATGTTCATTCTTACTGCAGCATGCAAATTCTTCATTGAGGTGCGTAGGATTCAATTCCCTGACCAGGAATTGAACCTGGCCCACCTGCATGGAGATCACAGAGTCTTAACCACTGGACACCAGGGAAGTCCTACGAAAAAACTTCTGACAATCAGAATACTCGTCCTTTGCTGCAAAACTTCTATATAATCTGGCTCCTCCCCTCACCTCCTCTGAGCAGTTCTCACAGGGATACTTGAGATGCTGCCTACTGAGCTTAAGTCCTAAAAATTTCTGCTGAATAAAATATAACTCTCGACTTTTAGGTTGCGTGTTGACATCACCCTCCCAGTGCCCCGTGTGTTCATTAACCTAGAAACTCTCCAAACCTCTTCATTTAGGGTTTTTATGGAGGTTCCATTACATAGGCATGGTTGATTCAGTCATTGGCCATTGGTGATTAAATGAATCCCCAGCCTCTCTCTTTTGCCCAGAGGTGGGCATAAAGAGGCCTAGGGATGAAAGTTCTAACCCTCCAATCACCTGGCTGGCTTCCCTGGCAACCAGCTCCCATTCCCCAGAGTCATCTCCTTAGCACAAATTCAAGTAGGCGTGAACCAGGCTTCTTATGAACAACAGAAGATGCTCTTTTCACCCCTGTGGCTCAGAAAATTCCAAGGGCTTTCAGTTTTATGTCAAAAATCAGAGAGAAAGATCAAATATGTAATTCTTCTTATATCATAATATTTCCCTTAAGATCACCTTCTGTGTCTTTACACGATAAATTTCACATTCAGTTCCGTCCAAGCAGGAGACACACCCTACTGGGAGTCCGTTTGGTCACTACGTCATCATCATCGCCTGTTGTTGCTCCTTTTGTTTTCCTTTGGGGGGAGAGGCTCATTGGAAGGGAGCTGAGGTGTATGGAGGCCTCTGGGAGCCCTTATGCTTGGGCTCTGAAGGCACAGGGCTTAGGCACTTGTCCCCACCCCTAAGTGCTGACCCTCATATCCATTCTGGTCTAGCAGATAAACTAGTCATCATCATTATCATCTTCCTCCTCAAGGCTCAGAATGCATCTTTCTCTTTTAAATCCTTTAACATGCTATCCCCAATCTTTCCCGCCCTATCTTACCCTGCTACCTTCCCACACTTTCCAGTTCAGCTAAATGAATATGTATCTTCTCAAAGTTTAATTCCAGTGCCAACTTCTCACCTGAACTCCAGACTTGTATGTCCAACTGCCTACTTTAGTAATGCTACCTGGAAGGAGAAGAGATACACTCACACTCATCACGCTAAAAATTAAACTCCTGATATTGCTTTGGTGATCTATAAGGTTCAGCTTATATCCTGGAAGAGTGAAGCTTTCGGCATGTTTTATTCATCTCCTGTTCAGTCTTAGAATTGCAGTGTGGATCTTGTTCAGTATGAGAGGTTTCTCCAGTTGCAGCGAAGTAGATTGGCCTCAGCTGTGATCACTGACCTGGAATGTGCCTCCCTCATTGCCTGGCCAAAGCTGTGTGTTCATTACGTCCCAATCTTCACGTTGCATCATCCACTCATTCCTTAAATGCTTATGTCACTGCCTCCTCTGATCCAAGGACTGTAAGAGCTGGGACTGTACCTGTGAATTACATAATCAAGGTCTTGGTCTTCATAACCTATAAACACTAGACAAGGGAGACTTTCACAATAAAAAGTAAAATAATAAATAAAATCAGGCCAGACCATGAAAAGTAATAAGATCCAGGTGGACAATGGATCCAGTTGTTTCTGGAAACAAAACTTCTCTTCTCTGGAGTAAAGGCCATCTTCTATCCAGGGACAATACTCGGTCAAATTGAATCAACTTTCTATATTCCATGCCAACCATACAACTGAGTATCTCTTATTTCTATTTAGGAGGGATCTTGGCAGTGAAAGAGCGCCTATGTAAAGTGCTTTCACCATTTGCAAATGGCCACAGATTAGGGAAACCAGAGATTTCTCATAGATTTATTCCTTCTGCTTCTGCTGCCAAAATTCTGGCCAACGTTGCATAGCTACCACTGTTTCCATTTGAACGAGTCTCCTGAATAGCTCTTCTTGAGTTCTGGTGCACACTCTTGCCCATGTTTGTCACCTAACAGGTTGTCTCACCATTTGTTGAGTTTGTGGTATCCATTTTTCAAATGTTAAATTGTCGAGCCAGGCTGCATCCTTTCACTTCCTTCTTGAAAAATCTTCCTTTTGTTAAGTCTTTTTCTTCATTGTGTCTTTCTTCATTACAAGTGTGTTTGGCTTGTCCGATGGTCCCTAAGTTAACACCGATTTTATCTAGTCCTTCTTTAGGGAATTTTGGCCAGTATTGGTTTGTCCACCCTATCTACTGCTGTGTGTATTAACTGCCTGTGTGCAATCTGGAAACATATTTCTATCCAGAAATGTTGATTTCCCCAAGATAAAGCCATGTGAGTGTAAGTCACCCCTAAATATATCTTAGTCTGAGTGTGCCAGAGACTTTCCCATAGCCAGCTCTGATGTCAGGGATTTCTAGTGAACTCTCACCATGTTACTCCTAGCCTTCCATTACTCTTGCTTTCCCACTAAGATTTGCCACTGTTAAAATCTTCCAATTCATCCTATTTTTACCCTATCTACCCATGAGGGGATCAGATAAGGCCTCTCTGACCCTCAGCCCACCTTACACCCGCCATGGCACCCTGTACTTTTCCTTCAAAGCACTGGGAAGGAAAAGGAAAAGGAAAATTCAGTTGAAATTATTTAATTTGTATGTATAAGTTAAGGCCCGTCACCACTGCTAGTCTCTAATCCCAGTGAGGCTAGGGACTGTGTTCTTCTCATTCATAACTGTATCTCCAGGGTCAAAGTGCTTGAGGCAAAATAAATTCCCAATAAACACAAGGTGACCAACTGACTTAACATTCACGCCATGAGATAATGAAAAGAGCTGGTGGCAACTGGCCATCTCAAGAGCCCACTGTCATTCTGCAGATCAGTCTATGAACTCTGCAGTGATCTTTCACTAATAAAATTTCGATGAGTTGGAAGACTAGGTACACACAGAGGCCTCCAACAAGGAGGGTATACAGACCCAGAGCCACAATCTTGTCACACGTAGGCTTTTGGTTACTCGACTAGAATTCTGTTTTCAAAAACACACAGCCCTTATCTTCTCCTAGTGTGTTTACAAGAGCACCCATCATCTGCTGTAATTAGTTCCAAGGCTTTGGGGATTTTTTTCCCCCTCCAACCCAGCAGAAACCCAAGAGCACATTTAGAATCCTCTTCTTTGGGCGACACTGTAAAGTGGAAAAACTTCATGGTTAAGGCTGCCTCCCTGAGAGCCGGGTTACTCATCAGGCCGTCTTCTCCATGTTACCCTCAGAGGACCAGCGCCCTCATTCTGCAGCCCAGCTCTCTCCCCCTCCCACCCCCGAGGTTCATGCCTCATCTGGAGCTCTCCACCCCAGAGGGCACCCACCTTCCTGAGCTGTCCCAGCCACTCAGCGCTAAAGTGTTGCCCATCTCAAGTGATAATTTTGCATTTCATTAAAGCCTCAGAGGGACACAATTGAACCTGAGCAGCTAACCCCACTGATAGGAGTGTCTAGGTTCCACAAGAGAGCAGGATACAGAAGCATGGTCACAGCGCTGCAGCAGTCAGGGTAGAAGACGAGAAATACTGGCTCAGGTGCTAAAGCCTGCCAGACTTGCAGAGCTGAGTGCTTTTGGGTATTTAAACCTGGAGCAGATAACTTTTAAATACTCTCTTCGGTATGAAAAAGAAAAAAATGATTTGCAGTTAATAGCTTTAGATTAGCCCATTTTTATTCCTTATTCTCTAATAAAATTTTTGTCCACAAAGCTTCTTAATAGTTGACGATCATTCAAGCACACTTTGGGCAGAGTTGATGGTTCCCATCCCTGAGGGAGTACACATTCCCTTGTTGAAACAATAGCTTCAGAATGAACAATGTTAGCGCAAAGATTGAACGACAAAGAGAGAACCTGAGTCACTTCAATTCTGTCACCCTGTGTGATCATTTGGAATGTTTATCTGTCTAACGTTTAAAACAGGGAAACAAAGTGGCCGGAGCAATCATTTGAAAACTATGCTCTGCTGAATAGGATCCAGGCAAGGATCAGATTCTAGTTTACAGTGTGTGTCGGAGGCCCCTGTGGTTTTCATAGGTATTATTAAAATTCAACAGTAACCATGCGGCGATTGTTTAGAAATTCTTAGACCAACAGAAAATATTGGAGAGGGGAGTATTTTATCACTGACAATGTTTGGAATGTCCTATGCTTGATAATAATGAAAAGCAGGCAAATGGTTTATTCAATTTGATGATAGTTGTAAAATTCTCTGTCAAGCTTGCACACGCACACCCCCTTGCCAGCACCCAGGGCAGGTCCCTCCCACTGTCACCCCAGGTGTTCCACGCCAATGGGTTCAGATCCACATTCTGACATTTACTGTGCAATCTTGAGCAAAGTTATACACTTTTAGAAAGTTAATTTCCATCATTATCGAGTGCTTACAATGTGCTGAAATGACATTACAGGCTTTGCATGCCTCATTTAATCCACCCAGCACCCCATTAGCTGGGTATTGTCATTATATCTAGTTTGCAGATCAGGCAACCAAGACACAGAAGATAAACAACTCCATGTGTTCACTCCATGTGTAAATTGCAAACATGAGACCTGAATTTAGGACTGTCTGACTTTAAATCGTGGGCATTGGACATTTTCTCCCTAAGCATCACTTCCCTCATTTGCCAATGAGGATGCTCATGTCTCTCTGTTACCAGGCCCCTGCCTCTCTCTGGCTTCATTCCCAGATCCTTCCCAATCGCCACTGCAGGATCTGGCAAGACCACATTCTGTTGTGCCCTCAACTCCACATCTCCCTGTGGCCCTCTCCTACTCATTCTTTTAAGATTCAGCTCAAACATCATCCCTCAGAAGCATTTCTTGACTCCCTCCCTTGCCTGCGTTGGGCCCCCATGGTGCCCTGCACATAACTCTGACACAGCACCTCCTCACTCAGTCTAAATGGTCTGTTTGTGTGTGTCTCCCCAGCCATCCCTATGTTTCTAAAGAGAACTGGTCTTCATGTTTATGCCATCAGCACCCAGCACTGTGCCAGTAATAGAAAGGAAGTTCAAGGATGATTTTGGAATGATTTAGAAACACTGGATCTCGATTTCTTTGATCTGGAAGGAAGCCTGAAATCTTATCATCAGCTTGACTCCCTTGATAGTGTTCACACATTGTCTCTGCCTTTCCTGGAGACACATTACTTCTCAAGACAGACAGACAAGTAGAACTGTGAGACAGTGCTCTGTATATTAATCTTCACCTTGTCTCACAGTTGTTGTTGTTCAGTCACTCAGTCGTGTCCAACTCTTTGTGACCCCATGGACTGCAGCACACCAGGTCTCCCTGTTCTTCACCATCTCCCAGAGCTTACTCAAACTCATGTCCATTGACTCGGTGATGCCATCCAACCATCTGATCCTCTGTTGTCCTCTTCTCCTCCTGCCTTCAATCTTTCCCAGCATTAGGGTCTTTCCCAATGAGTCGGCTCTCTCTATCAGATGGCAAAAGTATTGGAGTTTCAGCTTCAGCATCAGTCCTTCCAATGAATAATCAGGATTGATTTCTTTTGGGATTGACTGGTTTGATCTCCTTGCTGTCCAAGGTACTCTCAAGAGTATTCTCCAACACCACAGTTCAAAAGCATTGATTCTTCAGTGCTTAGCCTTCTTTATGGTCCAATAGTAATATATATACATGACTACTGGAAAAACTATAGTCAAAGCCTTGACCTTTGTCTCATAGTACCCTACAGAATTTACCTTTTTGTAACACTGGCCATTCATCTGAAGGGCTTTTTCCAGACTTGCCTATAAACATATTTGACCTATTCATGGATGATCTCTTTTCTATTTTTGTAAATAGAAAGCTATAAGGAATGAGGGTTCTAACCCTTAGTGATCAATTTGCTACCCTCAAGATTTTACTGTCAATTTAACAATCACTGAAGAAGTCATCTGTGTATTCACATATTTATTAGCTTGAGTGGGTGTGAAGACCATGGGGGTGATGTATACTAGTGAAGGAGAGGAGAAAATTTCCTCTCCTTAAGAGCTTTCATATGATATAGGCAGCCTTCACTTATGGAAGTCCCCTGGGCAGAATCCCCAAGTGTCCATTTGTCCAGGTTTTATTAGTCCAGAGAAAGCTACCCTGAGCATTGCCTGTGGACATCAGCAGTTAGAAGCACTTTGATTTGACATTTGTCTTTTTTTTTTTTAAATTTTTTAAACCCACTTGGGATCAATATCAACATTCAAGATGTTTTCATCTTGGATGCCAACTTGTGATATGCACCATCCCCCTCTCCATAAAGCCTCTGCAAATGACTTTTGCTGCTTAAATTGTAAGCCAAAATCAGTGCAGTGAGTGATGGAAGGAGGCCGAGGAGGGCTTCCCGGGTTCCACCCTGGCCCTCTCCAGGGCACCAGATTTCTGGGCGGATGAACATCCGGGTGTGATCAGGCGACTCCTGCCAGCCTCAGCAGCCCCTGTTCCTTGTCTCTGTGCCATGTTTGCTTTGGTGTGTTTGCATTAAAAGATAAGCATGTGCAGCCCACTTTCCAGCCAGTGGATGCTTGTATTTGCCCTGCTCTAAGTCACACAGAAGGACTATTTACATTCTAGTCTTTAGCACTTTCAGAAAACTGGGAAAGGCTATGAGCCCTGTGCCTCTCCACTGTAGAAGCTGGTATTTTTTTCTGGTCAAGGAAATGTAGCAATGTCTAGAGTTTACAGCTAATGAGAGTATCTCAGAACTTCTGGATTCACCATCTTGTCTTACTCTGGAACACAGCAAGGAATTCTGAGAAATTTCCAGACAATGTTTTGTTTTGTCTTGTTTTTTTCAAAAATAACTGTAATGAATGGGCCACAACCAATCCAAAGTGGAGAATCCATCAGTGTTCTTGTAATTTCTACCACCACACAAGGTATTAACAGAATATGGATTGGCTGCTCACTTGCTGTGATTCCTGGGAAAGTTCCTGAAACTCGGTTTTTCAATCTCTAAAATGGAGCTGATAATACCTACTTGGGGGTTGTTGTGACTAGAAAATAAGCCAATGAAAATAAAGCATGTATCAGGGCACCGAGCACTTAGTATTTATAAAATCTTAATAATAAATAATGATTTATAAAATCTTAATGTATAAAATCTTAATAATAATAATAATTTTTTCTCATAAAAATTTTTTTTCATAAAATTCCTCCTTAGCACCAAAGTTATTTTCCTTTCTTTTTGATATTCTTCTGCTAGAGAAGTGCTCAGCTGGTTATTGAGAATACCACATTAACAACTTTAAAGATAAAAACCATATGATTACCTCAACAGATGCAGAGTTAGCCTTTGACAAAATTCAACACCCATTTATGATACAAACTCTCCAGAAAGCAGGCATAGAAGGAACATACCTCAAAATAATAAAAGCCATATATGATAAACCCACAGCAAACATTATCCTCAATAATGAAAAATTAAAAGTATTTCCCCTAAAGTCAGGAACAAGACAAGGGTGCCCACTCTCACTTCTGCTATTCAACATAGTTTTGGAAGTTTTAGCCACAGCAATCAGAGAAGAAAAAGAAATAAAAGGAATCCAGATTGGAAAAGAAGAAGTAAAACTCTCACTGTTTGCAGATGACATGATTCTCTACACAGAAAACCCAAAANAGCCCCTAAAGTCAGGAACAAGACAAGGGTGCCCCCTCTCACTTCTGCTATTCAACATAGTTTTGGAAGTTTTAGCCACAGCAATCAGAGAAGAAAAAGAAATAAAAGGAATCCAGATTGGAAAAGAAGAAGTAAAACTCTCACTGTTTGCAGATGACATGATTCTCTACACAGAAAACCCAAAAGACACCACCAGAAAATTACTAGAGTTAATCAATGAATACAGTAAAGTTGCAGGATATAAAATTAATACACAGAAATCCCTTGCATTCCTATACACTAACAATGAGAAAACAGAAAGAGAAATTAAGGAAACAATCCCATTCACCATTGTAACAAAGAACAAAATACTTAGGAATAAATCTACCCAAAGAAACAAAAGACCTATATATAGAAAACTAAAACATTGATGAAGGAAATCAAAGATGATGCAAACAGATGGAGAAATATACTATGTTCATGGGTCAGAAGAATCAATATAGTGAAAATAAGTATACTACCCAAAGCAATCTATAGATTCAGTGCAATCCCTATCAAGCTACNTTCATTATCTGACCCTGGACACAGAAGGGCCATTGGGGGACAGGATGATGACACAGAACAGCGGCTGAGGACATAGCCTGACTTATTACACAAACCTGGGTTTGAAACCTGGCAACACATTTGATGGGATCTGGAGCAAGGCACTTGCTTCTTTTTCCTTTTCCCATCATTAAAGCAGGAATGATAATGCATTTGAAGGGTTGCATGGAGGAATAAGAGAGATGCTGTTTCTAAATGGCCCAGAGTGTAGGAAGTGAACTGAAGTGAAAGCTCAGTTGCTTCTGACTCTTTGAGAGCCCATGGACTGTAGCCCACAAGGCTCCTCTGTCCATGAATTCTCCAGGCAAGAATTCTGGAACGGGTTGCCATTCCCTCCTCCAGGGGATCGAACCTGCAGCTCTCGCACTGCAGGCAGATTCTTTACCGTCTGAGCCACTAGGGAAGCCTCAGAGTGTAGTAAGTACTCTATAATTGGATAAATATTGTATTGTTTACTAAGGATTTGTGTTTCATTGAGGATTTCCCTTCCTCGGAAATTTGCTATTTGCTTACAAAGTTAGATAATTATTTCCGGCAAAAAACAAAGAACACTGTGCCAATATATCCCCTCTTCCCCCACCACCCTCCAAAAGTCAAACAGCCGGAAGGGTCTAAACCAGCTGGAACACACAAACCCTTGAGACAAGGTCCTCATTCAGTCCATTTTATATCTGCAGGGCCTGGCAAAAAGTGCTTGGGGAGCGGTTCGAGATAAATACAAGGCTGAACAGCGTGTATGTTGACACTGAACATTTTTGGAGTTTGTCTCATGCATATCTGGACACACTCATTCATCAAGAACCTCTGTTTAGAGCCTGCTCCCCATATTATGTGAGACACAACTTGGCCATCCACGGCTCAGTCACTAAGCCGTGTCCACCTCTTCGCAACCTCATGGGGACTGCAGGTTCCCCCGTCCATGGGGTTTCCAGGCAAATAGTACTGGAGTGGATTGCCATTTCTTCCTCTAGGTGGCCTTCCTGGGGGAGGGGGATCCAACCTGAGTCTCCTTGGTCTTCTGCCTTGGCCACCACGCCACCTGGGAAGCCAGCCATCCAGACACAAAATAACAAGAACAAGACGTGCTCAAGGGAGGGGACCCAAGGCCACAGAGTGACTGGGAGGATTAGAACAGACCTGAAAAATGTTTCAGAGGCAGACGTGGAAGCTAGGACTCGAAAGAACAGGTGAAGTCCTCTACCAGGCAGGATGAGATGGGGCACCTTGAAGGCAGAAGGGCTAACTCACGAGGGTGATGGCAGTAGCTGCCGCGATCGGCAAACAGTGCCCAGCGTGGATTCGTGGAGACACTGAGCACTCCAGGGGCTTTTCAGAAACATCTCAGAGGGGTTTCTGTCAAAGGCTGTCTTCCGACCTTCAAACCCTCAGTGACCTAGAGACTTGGGTTCTCCATGTAAGCATGATTGCCTTGGTAACACCTGCGATGTTCAGATCATGGACCTATAAGATTGGGAACAACGCTCATCAAATAGGTAATCTCTAGCTGTTGCTTTGTTATTAAGGCTTCCTTTGGTTTCGTAGTTACTCCCTACAATGGAAACTGCTCTCCCAAACAACAGCCTGCTTCTCACACCAGCCACTGGGCCGCTCATCCACCATCTCTTTTTATGTCCCTTAATCTCAGGGTGATGGAAGGTGCATCCAAGTGAACCTTCCTTCCACAGCCGCTCCCCTCTGCACATGGCTTCTGGTTTCCCAGGTAACGGCTGCTATTTAGCCTCAGAGTTGCAGGAGAGACCCTGGGGACTGATTGCAGTAGATTCCACTGTGTTCACAGGCATTCTCCCTCATGTTTTGCCAACTAGGGTCCACCCAGGCTTTTGGTGAGGGCAGCTGCAAAATATGTGGTGTGGTTGCACAGAGTATTCTTTTATTTTCTAATGGGGATATAGTTGTTTTACAATAGCGTGTTGGTTTCTGCTGCACAATAGAGTGAGTCAGCTCTGTGTATAAGTAAATCCCCTCCCTCTTGGACCTCCCTCCAGCCCATCTCCCTCCCCATCCCACCTCTCTAGGTCATCCCAGATCATGGAGCTGAGTCCCCTGTGCTATTCAGCAGGTTCCCACCAGCTGTCTGTTTTACACATGGCAGTGTGTACGTCAATCCCCATCTCCCAATTCACTTCCCATTCCACATGTCTGTTCTCTATTCCTGCCCTGCAAATAAGACTCATCTGTACCATTTTTCTAGATTCCACACATACACGGTAATATGAGATATTTGTTTTTCTCTTTCTGACTTACTTCAGTCTGTATGACAGTCTCTAGGTCCATCTACATCCACCACGAAGATGTCAGGGAGGCAGCATAAAACTGTTGAAATAATGACGAGTTTGGAACCTGAAAGGTGTGGCTCTGAATCCCAGTTCTGACACTGGCCAGCTATGCAGCGCTGCACAGATCCCTCAGCCTCTCTGAGCCTTGATGACATCATGTGCAAACTGGACTTGGTAACTCTGCCTCGCTGGGTTGTTGTGAGCATGAGCGATGGTGCAGATGAGGAACCCGGCACAGAGGGGCTCAGGTAGTTAGTGGCATTAGGGTACCAGCGAGGGAGGCTGGTTTCAGAGCCTGCATCTCAGGACTGTGCTTGCAGCCCATCATTCCCAGTGTGCCAGGCACCATCCTGGGCCCATGGTTGCGCTGATGCACGGAGTTCACCTCCTCTACCCCCTCCAGTGGGCTCAGTCCAGTGACCATCCCGTCGCCTTCCCAGTGGCACAGCCTGCTTGGACTCTTCCTGACTCTGGGTGGGGCCCATTCTGGATGCCTCTGACTCGCCCTGTGCTGGGAATGAAAATAAAATGGCTCTGGGATGTAAACAACAGATTGGTGTGGAGCTGGGAAGCTGGCAGCAGGAATGTGAAAATAAGATCTCGGCTGAATAGCTGTGGCAAATATTCTTGACATTCAGACATTCAGGCAAATAATCAGACATTCTCGGTCTGTTCTTAGGGTGAGAGGAGCTCTTGCCCCAGATTGTGGGGCTGGAAAAATCCGTTCGTCATGAGGGGGATCAGTTCTTCCAAGCAACTCCGTGGTGACAGCCTGGGTGCTGAGAAGCCAGGCCAGCTCTCACCAGCACAGGGAACCAGAGCCCAGGGCACAGGGTGGGGAGGGCGGGGAGGCTGCAAACCACCAACGGAAGTGGCAGCTCTCCCTACCCTTCTGGTCTGCTCAAAGGCGTGTTTCTCACAGTACTCTCCATGGGCAGAAAGGGAACGACCCTCCTATCACAGCCACATTCGTTGAACACCTGCGCACCAGAGGGGGAGTGAAGACACCCCAACATCTCTAACCAGTGTGCTTTAGGCTTCGCTTGGCCTCCTCTTCCCTGGTATCCCGGCTAATCATTGAGAAAACAGACCCCATCAGGCAAGTGCATGTCACTCCCTGCAGCCGTCAGAATTCAAGCAGCAAACAGAACCTTCCTAAGTGTTAAAACAGAGGAAGCAGCCTTGACATATACACAGCGCCATGTGTCCGACAGAGGGCTGGTGGGAAGCTGCTGTAAAACACAGGGAGCTCAGCCTGGTGCTCCGTGACGACCCAGAGGGGTGAGGTGGGGGAAGCGAGGGAGGCGCAAGGGGGCCAGGAGAGCTATACATATGCAGTTAGTGGCATTAGGGTACCAGAGAGGGAGGCTTATTTCAGAGCCTGCATCTCAGGACTGTGCTTCCATCTCATTATTCCCAGTGTGCCAGGGACCACCCTGAGCATGGGGTTTCGCGGATGCCTTATATGTAGTTATTATAATATATATATATAGTTATGACTGATTCATGTTGTTGAACAGCAAAAACCAACACAAATTGTAAAGCAACTATCCTCCAATTAAAAAAAGAAAAAGAATCTAATACCAGGAAACGGCTGTGGAGAAGAATGAAGACTACAGGGGGTTTCCAACGAAAAGGAGGAGGGAGGCAGTCTTGTCCCCCAGCGGAAGTGCTGGGCTCCCCTGCCGAGCCCAACCACGGGGGTCGTGCCTGCAAGAAACCGGGCGGAGAAGCTGCATCTGCTCTGGAGGTCTCACCCACCGACGGAGGGAGGAGGAATACCCCCGCGTCTCCCTTCCCCCACCTATAACCTCCCATCAGCACCTCGAATCGACTACACCGGAGAGGAGCCAGCTGACACCGGACGTGGGAGATGCAGGCAGGGGCCGCCCGCGGCAGGCAGAGCCAGGCAGGGAGGGACGTGAGACCTCGTCAAGGACCAGCGTGCCAGGGGCAGCGACGTTGGCCTTCCTTCCATCCTCACAGAAACAGTCACACGCTCGGACAGCAGTCCCTCTTCACCCGTTTTTCTGATACGGAAAATGAAGTTCAGAAGGGTTCAAAAAAAAATCGCCCATGGGCTCTTAGAGCTGAGATATTTTGGCATCCGAACTAATCTAAGCTGTCTGAGATTTAAACTCTCAAACTTTGTTTTCTCTCCTGACAGGAAAGCTGGGTAAGTTTTGATGAAAGTGAGCCAGATCTATCTTTAGACTCAATCAAAGGCTTTAAGCTTAATTTTTGAAAACCGCAATTAATGGAAAATACATTTGTGCCAAAGAGCAAGCAACTAAAGAAAACAAGCCTGTGGCCTGCTGGAGCTTGACAGCCGGTCAGCCCTGAAGAACGAGCCTGGCGCTTGAACCATCTCCAGGGACAGCGCGCTGCGCTCAGGAACGTGGACGGGATCTGCTCCTGGCCGGTCAAGGCCGCCCCAGGGCTCCCCGAGTCACTGAAGCCTTTCCGCCCGTGTCCCTGTCCGGCACCACTCTAAGTTCCCACAGCTTCATGTCAGTGATCCATGAAGTCCCTGCACCGAAGGCTATTCCAGGCCACTGTGGGACCCTCCTCCTGGGACTCTGATCCCCAAGTCAGGTCATTAGACGCCCCTCCCCACTCTCCTCTCCACATCCTGTGCGAGGCTCCATCAGGGGGCTGGATGCATTGCTCTGCAATGGTCTGTTTTCTCAGTGGTCTGTCCTAATGGCCCGTGAGCACTACNCCAGGCCACTGTGGGACCCTCCTCCTGGGACTCTGATCCCCAAGTCAGGTCATTAGACGCCCCTCCCCACTCTCCTCTCCACATCCTGTGCGAGGCTCCATCAGGGGGCTGGATGCATTGCTCTGCAATGGTCTGTTTTCTCAGTGGTCTGTCCTAATGGCCCGTGAGCACTACAGAATGAGTGCGGGGACATACAGGGAGGGACCCAGGATATTCTTAACAACACGGTTCAGTGAAAAGAATGTGCAATCGGGTGTCCCTTCGACCTTGAATTATATCCCACGGACGCTATCCTTAAAAGATAGTAATTTAGGGTCTGAACTTCAGTTTTTTCCTCTAAAACATGTTACTATTACCTTCCTTAAATGTATAACACTGGGAGCTCAGCTCTGGGATGACCTAGAGAGATGGGATGGGGGGAGGGGTGCTCAAGAGGGAGGGGATATATGTATAGGTATATTGCTAATTCACTTTGTTGTACAGCTGAAACTAACACAGCATTGTAAAGCAATTATACTCCAATTAAAAATAAATAAAAGGAAATGTAATTTAACTTAAGAAAAAGGAATAATAAAAATTAAAGAACTTAAATATTACCTTTCCTTAAGAAAGGGTTGCTGCGGCTGTTCACAGATTAGACTTGCTCAACCACTATCATTTCCTTTCTTCCTTGACATTTTGTAAGCAAACTACTCTGTTCTCTCAAAATGTTTTTGGATCACGAAAGAATAAAATATTGGGATAGATAGGCCATGATTTTGAAGCAAGGTGGTGATAGGAACTAANCCCGTGTCCCTGTCCGGCACCACTCTAAGTTCCCACAGCTTCATGTCAGTGATCCATGAAGTCCCTGCACTGAAGGCTATTCCAGGCCACTGTGGGACCCTCCTCCTGGGACTCTGATCCCCAAGTCAGGTCATTTGACGCCCCTCCCCACTCTCCTCTCCACATCCTGTGCGAGGCTCCAGCAGGGGGCTGGATGCATTGCTCTGCAATGGTCTGTTTTCTCAGTGGTCTGTCCTAATGGCCCGTGAGCGCTATAGAATGAGTGCGGGGACATACAGGGAGGGACCCAGGATATTCTTAACAACACGGTTGAGTGAAAAGAATGTGCAATCGGGTGTCCCTTCGACCTTGAATTATATCCCACGGACGCTATCCTTAAAAGGTAGTAATTTAGGGTCTGAACTTCAGTTTTTTCCTCTAAAACATGAAATTACTATTACCTTCCTTAGCTGTATAACACTGGGAGCTCAGCTCTGGGATGACCTAGAGAGATGGGATGGGGGAGGGGTGCTCAAGAGGGAGGGGATATATGTATAGGTATATTGCTAATTCACTTAGTTGTACAGCTGAAACTAACACAGCATTGTAAAGCAATTATACTCCAATTAAAAATAAATAAAAGGAAATGTAATTCAACTTAAGAAAAAGGAATAATAAAAATTAAAGAACTTAAATATTACCTTTCCTTAAGAAAGGATTGCTGCGGCTGTTCACAGATTAGACTTGCTCAACCACTATCATTTCCTTTCTTCCTTGACATTTTGAAAGCAAACTACTCTGTTCTCTCTTAAAATGTTTTTAGATCACGAAAGAATAAAATATTGGGATAGATAGGCCATGATTTTGAAGCAAGGTGGTGATAGGAACTAAGATAGGAAATGGAAACCACTCCGAGTAATTCAAGAAGAAAGTGATTTAACGTGGGATATTAGGGGAGTAAAACTGCCAAAGGACTAGAAGAATGGATGTCATGGGCCCAGTACTGGACTATCGAGTTCGAGGATATCCAGCCCATGGCAGCTGCCTTGCCCACGTCAGGAGGCTCTGTTGCTGCCACAACAGCCAAATCCTCTCCCGGCTATAATCCTCTCACGTGTTATCTTCCTAGGGCTTCCCAGGCGGTGCAAGTGGTGAAGAACCTGCCTGCCAGTGCAGGAGACATAAGAGACGTGAGTTCCTTCCCTGGGTCGGGAAGATCCCCTGGAGGAGGGCATGGCAACCCACTCCAGTATTCTTGCCTGGAGCCTGATGGACAGAGGAGCCTGGTGGACTATAGTCCATGGGGTCACAAAGAGTCAGACACAACAGGAATGACTTAGCAGGCACACACGTCAGTCTTCTATTGCCGAATGACAATTTCATCATAAACCTAGGGACTGAAAGCAACACACATTACTATCTCATAGTAACTGTGGTCAGGAATCCAGGCATAGCTTACATGCATCCTCTGACTCAGCGTCTCGTGAAGCTGCCATCATGGTGTCAACTGGGGCTGCAGTCTCATCTGAGTCCTGCCCGAGGAAGGAACTGCTTCCAAGCTCACATGGCTGTTGGTGGCATTCAGCTTCTTGCAGGCTGTCAGAGAATGGGCTTCAGTTTCTTACTGATTATTATTAAGCAGACGGCATCCTCAACCTCTTGCCACATGGCTCCTAGCTTCCCAGAAACCAGTAAGAGAAAGAGCATCTCCTAGCAGGATGGATGATGCAGTCTCATGCAACATAAACATGTAATTCCATCACCTTGCCACATCCCATGGGTTATTACAGGGGTCCCCGACCTCAGGGATCTAATGCTTGATGATCTGAGGTGAAGCTGATGTAATCATAGAAATAAAATGTACAATAAATGTGATAAGCTTGAATCATCCCAAAACCATCCTCACTCTGGTTTGTAGGAAAATTGTCTTCTATGAAACCCGTCCCTGGGGCTGCTGGAAGTCACAGGTCCTACTGCCCACGTTTCAGGAGAAAGGATTTCACAAGGGTGTGAATGTCAGCAGGGAGAATCTCGGGGCCATCTGAGAGTCTGTCCACCACACCTCGTTTGCCAGCAGCCTTAGCGGCAGGAGGATGGCTTCACCTCACTTCTGCCTCTCATGTTACTCACCAATGCATTTAACCTCAAAGCAGAATTTACATTGTAACCCTAGATGTCAAGGATTCTGGAAAATGTTATGTATCCTTTGACAACTTCTCTAACTAGATGGAAGGTAGAATTGTGGTTGAGTCAGTTCAAAATATCAACACCAGTGCCACGTGATATTGAGTATCTGCTCTAGTGGGAAATTTTATTAACATGATGACAAGACACGCATTGAATATTTGTTGTGGTAGCGTCAGTGTTACAGAATGGTCAAGAGCATGGGCTTGTAGTCAGACTGCCTGGATGTGGATTCTGTTTCTATCTTAAAATCCTCATCTGTAAGGTGGGCATGATAAGCATACTTATAGAATCATGTAATCAGTGAGGGTTTGGCATAGAGTCAGAATTCAGTGGAGGTTAGATGACGTCATCATTCCTGTGGGTCAAGGAATTTCCTAAGTGCTTTCCACATATTATCTTGTTGGATCTTCACTAGAGCATTATGAAGTTGCTACTGTTATTCCCATTTCACAGATGAGAAAACCGTCTCAGGGAGGTTATGCAATTTCCCCAAAACTATTAAAGCCAATTATCGGAAGAGTTCACGGCTCTTAGTCATTGGGTTAAACTGCCTTCTCTTCACCCTTTGAAGATAAAATTGATTTTTATAAATGGCCATAATCAAACTAACAGGAATAATAATAATGATTTTAAATTGTGGAGGACTTTACAGTTTACAGGTTGCTTTTTCACTTGAGCCCTCTGATAAAATGCTGTAATGTGTATATTTGTTGTTTGATTTGAAAATAATTCTGAAACAGAAATGGAAAAAACTAGACAAATGAAATTCATAAAATATGTTATTACAGAAGCTATGACATGTGTATATTTAACTATAGATAGAAAGAGATAGAAAGTTAAAAAGATATCTACTTTTTGCTGCTGCTAAGTCACTTCAGTCGTGTCTGACTCTGTGTGACCCCATAGACGGCAGCCCACCAGGCTCCCCCGTCCCTGGGATTCTCCAGGCAAGAACACTGGAGTGGGTTGCCATTTCCTTCTCCAATGCATGAAAGTGAAAAGTGAAAAGTGAAAGTGAAGTCACTCAGTCGTGTCCGACTCTTTGTGACCCCATGGACTGCTGCCTACCAGGCTCCTCCAACCATGAGATTTTCCAGGCAAGAGTACTGGAGTGGGGTGCCATTGCCTTCTTCTTCTTCTACTTTTTAGGAGGCACTAAATATTCTTGAGGCACCTGTGCACTAAGTATAAGTAACAGATAAATATGCATGAGTCCTGTGAGGTACTGATATTCTGGGTGTGCTATATATACATGAGCAATGAATATCCATGAGGCCATAATTCAGCCACACATTGATTGACACCCATTCTGACTTGTGTGGCCCCTGCAAAACCTCATGGCTGAAACGCAGGCCTGCTCAGCAGGTGAACTGCAAGCTGCAGCTATTTTGCTGGTGTACTTGTGCTGTCTCTCCAACAATTTGTGTGTTCTTGGGCAGGGCACTTTCCACTGGGGAGCCCCTTAGCTCAAACCTCAGCTCTCATCCTGTAACCAAACCATTAGCGGGGAAGGTCCCCAAGGGGGAAGGTTGATGCGGTAGAGGGTGAGGTGGGCAGATGGACACTGCCCGCCCCACGGTTCCGGGCTGTGGTCCTTCCGCCCTGATCACACGGTACCCGAGTGCTCATCTCGTTCTTCTTGCTTCCACTATGCGTTTTACATTGATTCTATAATCCACGAGATTCGAAACCCTCATTTGGTTAGTGAGCCTTTCTATTCCATGGCCTCAGGTAGGGTGTACCAGTTGGCCTGGTAGTGACCTTAGAGGTTACCACTGCCTCTAACACGGTAACTTCCCTTGTGATAAGTGATGGGAAGCAGGTAATGATCATGCTCCTTCCATTATGGATAAGGAAATTAAGAAACACAGAGGATATGTGATTATCTAAGGACACTCGGCCAGTTAGTAGATTAATTGGAATTAACACATAGGTTTCTCCTAGTTTAGTTCCTTTTATTCTAAAGAAGATCCATATAACAACAACAACAACAAATCAGAAGGTACAAAAAAAAAAAAAAAAAGAAAGAAAGAAAGAAAGAAAGAAACAGGTTTTTCTTGTGAGCCTCCAAAGAAAATTTGCAAAGAAAAATTCCAAGGCCGTTCTGAGCAGCGGTTCCTGGGCAGAACGAGGTGTTGCTCTGGCAAATGCCTTGTTTTTATGGAGCCACTCACACACGTGCGCATGCTGGGAGCATCCTTAACAGAGGCCCCTGGTTTAGATACACAGATGCCCTTCCTCTGTTCCTCATCAATTCTGTAAACACAGCCTCGTTATAGACAAGGCTGCCAGCCGACAGATGCATAAGAGGCTCTGATGCTATTAGGAATTGCATCCAGAAAAAAAGGAGGCTTGAGCCAGAAAGGGGTCAGTCATCTGCGTGTCCTTCCTGAAGCTGGATCTCTTGCTGGACAGTGTAGCCCCCAGAGATCTGACCTGTGTGTTTGCTCTGGCTCTTTTAACTGTTGACTTTTGGATCAACTTTAGGTTGGCTCGGGTGTGAAACTCACTTTCCTCGAATTAATAGTTACTCAAATAAGCACTTTCTGGTCTTCCTTCCATTCCTCTCCTCATTGCCTTTGAAGCCACGTGTAAATAAAGGTTGCTGGCTGAAAGGATCTGGGGGCTGTGACGAAGGCCTTTCTAGAGAGGGAAGGCTCCTGGGTAGAGACTATTTATGCCAATTCCCAAGCTTTTGTAGGAAGCATCAGTCTTTTTAGGGTTTCCCTGGTGGCTCAGATGGTAAAGAACCTGCCTGCAATGCAGAGACCCAGGTTGATCCCTGGGTCAGGAAGATCTCCTGGAGAAAGCAATGGCAACCCACTCTGGTATTCTTACTTGAATACTTGCAAGGACAGAGGAGCCTGGTGGGCTACAGTCCATGAGGTCACAGAGAGTCATGACTGAGCGACTAAAACACTTCTGTCTTTTCAGAGGAGAAAATGGGTAAGCCACAATGGAACCTTGGAAATAATTTTCAACAGTCATTAGGCACCCCAAATGTGTAAATTTTCTGCACATTTACACTGGCTTTGCTCTTGTTTCCATTTCATCATAGTCATATTATCTCTTTCAATTGTTCATCAATTCACTCGGTTAGAAATACATCACAAAAACTACTCTATTCACAGATATGAAGAACTCGTTATTAACAAGGAAAATGAACACAACATCTTCCTGTATTTTTCCAATCATGTTTTTGTGGATGTGTCTGAGTGTGTGCAGGCACACATAGAGACAGCAATGAAAACACCTGGAAGGGGAAATAACAAAATGTTTACGTGTACTTATGGAAGAATTACGAAGCTACTGGTGGAAGATGGTAAAGAATCTGCCTGCAAAGCAGGAGACAAGGGGTCAAATCCCTGAGTTGGGAAGATCCCCTGCAGAAGGGAATGGCAATCCACTCCACTATTCTTGCTGGGAAAATCCCTTGAACGGAGCAATCTGGTGGGCCATAATCTATGTGGGTCACAATGAGTCAGACACACTGAGTGACTCACACTTTCACTTTTCATGGAGGAATTATAGGTAATTTGTACTTGATTTTTACAAATAACTCTCATATTGCTTAAATTATTATAATCATCTTTCACTGCTTTTACCATTTTATTTTCTTTAAGAAGTTTTTCTATTTCCTTTCTGAATAGAAATAGCAATATTGAGAAGGTCTTTACTGTTATCAAGGAGCTTTTTGAAAGCTAAATAACCTCAGCACAATTTATAACATCCCTGGGAAGTTAGTATCACCTTTATATCCATTTTATAGATGCCTCAGACAGCCTGTTGTATCCAAGGTTACACAGCTACTGAATAAGCAAAATTGAGAGGCAAAGACAGATTTTTTTTTAAGGTCAAAGCCCATGTACTTTCCACTCTGCCATAGCTGCTCTCTGTAGGGACTTTCAGCACTGTGTCCCCAATTTCAATCAACAATTGTTCTCTGGCATGGCACTCTGGGGGGTGCAAAGATAAAAATCTTGCCTTTCCAGGAATGCACAGTCCAGAGCAGGGGTTCATAGCCATAGCTGTGCAACAGATTTACTCAGAACCAGTTTTCAAACTTTTGAGACCTGGGTCAGCCTCAGACAATCTTTAAAACTCCTCAGATGATTTTAATGTGCAGCCAAGGTGAGAACAACTGGTCTACCAAGAAACTGGCATATACATAAATGCACAGATCCTGCCAGAGACAATATATATACATTCAATTATGACAGTTCACAGCCTTGTTTCCAGCAATTGCTTCTTTCCTGGCATCTTATGGGTCCTTGGCATATGGGTCTCTTTGCAAGGATGTCACAGTTTAAGACTATAAATTTAACGCTAGGTACTATAAACAGCTTTTCATGTTTATTCTTAAAATTAGTTGGAAGTAGATCTTTTACTCTTTTAATGCAGTGTAGTTGGGCAGTGTCACGTAGCGAAGAGAATTCTAGACATGGGACTCTGAAGACGGGTTTAGTCTTGACTCAGGCTATAAAAACTGTGGTTTGGGACAAGTCACTTCTCCTCTCTGGGCTGGGTTTCTTCCTCTTTAAAATAAAAGGGTTTAATTACATGCTGTCTTCATTCCTCTAGCTCAAACTACCCATATAATTCTCTTTCATGTAACCCTTACTAAAAAGCAGCTAGCCTAAGATAGATAATGAATTTAAAACGTATATATTTTAGTTATCAACTGCTTCATTACAAATCACCTCAAAATTTAGTGGGTTAAGATGACGGCTTACTATTTTTGATTCAGTGGATTTACTGGGAGGTTGCACTGGTTTCTCCTGGGCTCACAGGTATGGCTGCAGACAAGGGGAGTCAGCTGTAGCTGGAATATCCAAAAGGGTCTTACTCAGTTGCCAGTTGGTACTGGCTGTGGGCTGGAGAGCCTTCATCCTCTCCACGTGACCTCTCATCCTCCAGGGGGATAGCCTGGACTTCCTCCTAACGTGGCGGCCTCAAAATTCCAAGAAGGTAAGAGTGGAAGTTGCATAGCCTCCTGAGCTCTAGGCTCTGGAACTCCCACAGTGTCACTTCAACCATAATTATTAATCAAAGCAAGTCATGCGATTAGCCCAGGTTAGATAGGAAAAAAAAAAAAAAAAAAGAGGGTGGAGCAAGAGATTCCACTTCCTGATAAGAGAGGCAGCAATGACAGACTGCAAAGGGGTGTGGACACATGAGGTGTGGTGCACGTGTGGCCGTTATTGTAAGAGTCGTCCCTGTTAGTTTTGCCTGGAGGTGCTATATAATGTAGTGGTTAAATGCACAGTCTTTGGATTGAAACAACCTGGTTTCAAATCCTGCTGCTTCCGTTGACTTGTAACATAGGACAGGAGACTTAAATCTCTTTGTGCCTGATTCCTCACTGGTAATTTGGGAAGGATAACAACAGTGCCCACCTTATGAGGTCGACTGTAATAAATAAATACGATTATATCTGCAAAGCCCCTGTGTGGTGTGCTCAGTCATGTCCGACTCTTTGACACCACATGGCATGTAGCCCACCAGGCTTCTCTGTCCATGGAATTTTCCAGACAAGAATACCGGAGTGGGTTGCCATTTCTTTCTCCACGGGATCTTCCCGATCCAGGTATCGAACATGTTATCTCCGGTGTCTCCTGCATTGGTAGGCAGATTCTTTACCACTGCACCACCTGGGAAGCCCGTAAAGCCCCTAAACTCATAGTAAATGTGTCCTAAAAGCTCTTTGCTCTTACTACTGGTCCTAGTTTTCTGCAGGGAGTGAGGGAGCTACTTCGTCCTTCAGCTCAAGGCAGCAACCCTCATTCCACTCCTTCCCAATGTGACATCAATTAGACTGACGGCAGCCACTTGTTGTGAGCCTGATGGGTGACAAAATGCATTTGGTACTGGTTATCACTGAGCTTATTTGCATACAGCATCTCTTCCATGAAAAGCCAGCTCTGAGCACTCATCTGAAAACAAGGAATGTGATGTATGGTCTCAGCAGGAGGAGTGTGCTTCTGGCATGAACAGCTCTTGTTCCTTGGTAGCTCCTGGATCCTGACTGCACGGTGGGGTGCAGATCCAAGTGAGAGAGTCCTTTACCCCTGGGAACCTCAGCCTTAAAGCACGCCACCATTTGCTGGCCAAGGCTCCCACCAGGACTCACCTGGCCGAGGGCTGCATGGGCCCTCGGATCACTGGTGTGGTCCAGCCTGTCCTTAACTGCCTGCTGTGCACAGGCTCCCTAAGTCAGGACTTAACCTGTGACTTGTCTTCTGGGAGACACAACCTGAGCTTTCTTCAAGGCAGTTCACCTAAGCTCAGTAGTCTGACTTGGAGCTTCGGAGTCAGACAGACAGAGGTTCCAATTCCTTACTGACACTTACAATCATCACGACTCAGGGCAAGGGGGATAACCTAACTATGCCTTAGTTGTATCCTCTGCAAAAATCATCTACCTGGGACTTCCCTGGTTGTCTGATGGTTGAGAATCCACCTGCCAATGCAGGAGACATGGGTTCATTCCCTGGTCTGGGAAGATCCCACATGCCGCAGGCAACTAAGCCCATGCGCCACAACTTCTAAGCCCACGCTCTGGAGCCCCGAGCCATAACTATTGGAGCCCGTGTATCTAGAGCCTGTGCTCCAAAACAAGAGAGGGACTGCAGGGCCCATTCATAACAACGAAGACCAAGCACAGCCAAATAAATACAAAATTGAAAAAATCATCTACCTTACAAGGTTGCTGTAAAGATTAGAAATATGTATACAAAGCACGCAACTCAGACTCTGGATATCAGTAGGATCAAAGTAAATGATTTGTTCAAAGTGCCCACGAGCTCAGGGTACATAATAGCCCCACCCCCAAAATATTGTTACTTCCCTTTCAAGTACCAGGGTGAATCTAAGCCTGAAGCTATTCCTTTATTAATGTATTTCACAAACCACTGCAAATGTTGCAGAGAACGCAAATGTACATATCCAGTTCCAAATTGGAAGCTCATGAGAGCAGGGATCCTACCTTTTGGTCACTTGTTGTTTAAAAGGTACCTATACAGTACCTGAAATACAGTGGGTGTAAAATGAATGCTTGCTGAAGGAAAGATAACCTGGTCTCTGCCATCCCTGCATTTGGATTTAGAGAGAAGAGGAGGAATGTGCATAAATAACCGTATCCAGGTTGATTGATTCAAGTGGTCAGAGAGGAGTAAGGGCTATGTAAGAAATTACCCCTGCAGCGGGCGAGGCAAGGCTTCACGGGAGAGGCACATGAGAATCAGCTTTGAGGAAAGGGAGGATTTCAAAGTGCAAGTATGAGAAAGAAGAGTGAGAATTAAAAGGGGGACCCATTTAACCCATGGCTGAAATCTAGAACTGAGGTTGGAAGCGGCTCCCTGTGTGTGTGTGTTTGGTGTTGCTGTTGTTGTTTAATCGCTCAGTCGTGCCCAATTCTTCTGTACCCTGTGGACTGTAGTCCCACCAGGCCCCTCTGTCCATGGGATTTCCCAGGCAGGAATACTGCAGTGGGTTGCCATTTCCTCCTCCAGGGATCCTACCAACCCAGGGACTGAACCTGTGTCTCCTTGATCTTAGCCAAAAGGCCGAGAAGCGATGAGCCTTTATCTCCTGAACTGGCAGAAGGATTCTTCACCACCGAGCCTCCACGGGAGCCCCATGCATGCTTCAGTTCAGTTCAGCTCAGTCGTGTCCGACTCTTTGTGACCCCATGAATCGCAGCACGCCAGGCCTCCCTGCCTATCACCAGCTCCCAGAGTTGACCCAGACTCACGCCCATCGAGTCAGTGATGCCATCCAGCCATCTCATCCTCGGTCGTCCCCTTCTCCTCCTGCCCTCAATCCCTCCCAGCATCAGAGTCTTTTCCAATGAGTCAACTCTTCACATGAGGTGGCCAAAGTACTGGAGCTTCAGCTTTAGCATCATTCCTTCCAAAGAAATCCCAGGGCCAATCTCCTTCAGAATGGACTGGTTGGATCTCCTTGCAGTCCAAGGGACTCTCAAGAGTCTTCTCCAACACCACAGTTCAAAAGCATCGATTCTTCAGCACTCAGCTTATATGTCTGCAATTCAGAAAACCTCTCATTATCTAAGTGTGTAGTATTCTCTCATCTCTGGGTGGCATGCCCAAATTATATTATTAAATATCTTAAAGGAACTCTTTGTATTCTGGCTGGCTTAGAGACAAAAAAAGCTCATATATAAATTAAATGTTCCTAAAAAAAAACACACAAAAACCTAGAAATAAAAGAAATTGAGCCTGGAATACTTTCAATGTTAAAAAAAAAAAAAAAGGTATTCTTACAGAAACAACCAGAAATTTTTTTAAAATTCAAGTACTCAGGATGCAAGTAAATCTTTGGCAGACAAGACTAGTTCAACAATTTCAGTTTAATAAAACAGCTGCTTTCTGAGTTATAGTTATGCATGATACAAATATGTTTTTACTCTACACGAATATCTTCTTCCTAAACTTATCCAGATTTCCTGATAGAGTAAGTTAGCATTGTTGTTGTTGTTTAGTGACTAAGTCCTGCCTGACTCTTTTGAGACCCCATGAACTGTAGCCCACCAGGCTCTTCTGTCCATGGGATTTCCCAGGCAAGAACACTGAAGTGGGTTGCCATTTCCTTTCCCAGGGAATCTTACCAACCAGGGATCAAACCCAGGTCTCCTGCATTTGCAGGCGGATTCTTTACCACTTAGCCACTAGGGAAGCTCTAAGTTAGCATTAGTTCTACTAAACATACAGAATTTTCGAATTTTTTAATTCACATATTTCTTTAATCATACCAAATCATTATTCTGACAAGCTTGATTTCAATAGTAATTATGTTTTCTAGTATGTTAGCTCGAACATAATTTCCAAGATCATTAAGCAACTCTCAAAATCCTGGACAGATACTAAGTTGACTTCATTAATAGATATTTGTTAGATACTAACATCATTTCTAAAAAGACAGAATACTGAAATGGTGTTACGAAGTATAATTTAGATGGGATACTTTTGCTTCTTATTTTTATCTGCTATTTGGGTCTGTTAATAAATGTGTTTACATTTTGCCACTTTGAGAAGTAATAATAAAGGATATAGAAAGTTGTAGAAGGTTCCTGAAAGGGGATTTAATTGTGGTCAGAGCTGGCTACATTTAATGGGTCTATTTACGAGATTTTCACTGTATTTGAGCTATTTTATACCTCTCTGTAAACTGCAGACAATGGATACGCAAACTTTGTCTTGTCAGGCAGAGATTAACTGACTTCCTTCTTCCCCGTGGAAAAACCAGTTTTGGTACCTGGGTACATGCAAATTGAACCAGATCCTGTTACCTTGCCCTAATAGTCAGTTTTTCCCCAATTTTCAGTTCTTCCAGATTCCTTCAGTATCTGGCTACACCCTTCCAAACTAACTTTTCCAATTTATCTATCTGCCTTCTGCCTGGTGGCATCCCCAAGAACTATAGCTTGACTGCCCATATTCTTTCTGGGACTCTTGGTTGCCTTGCAGCTGGCCATTTGCCCCAGGACCTGAAGAAGGTCTGGAAGCTGGAGCTCTATTGCTTGATATAAAGCTTGAAGCACTATCCATCACAGCAGAGTGTGCGTGAGCTGGAATTCTCTCTTGACAAGCCACTCTCCGGACTACCAAGGAAGGCTGGTGAAATGCTTGGGTCATGCATGCCCTTATATGAGAGGTAACCTTGATTGTGGACATCAATTTCACCAAGAACACTGACATTCTAGCTCAAGATCTTTAAGAAACTCAAGGAGCTGTGCTGCATAGCTGGATGTATTCCTCCACTGGCCTGTGGGAAACCACTGGCCTGGTTACTCTTAGAGTACAACTCCTGGTTCTTTAATACAACCTTTTGTATCACTCTTTCCCTTTTTCACTTTAAAGTGAAAGTTGCTCAGTCATGTCCGACTCTCTGCGAACCCATGGACTGTATAGTCCATGGAATTCTCCAGGCCAGAATACTGGAGTGGGTAGCCTTTCCCTTCTCCAGGGGACCTTCCCAACCCAGGGATCAAACCCAGGTCTCCTGCACTGCAGGCAGATTCTTTACCAGCTGAGCCACAAGGGAAGCCCTTTAAAATACTTCTTTTAAGATGCCTGATCTCCAGGACCCTAAAATAACCTACCTTTGCCACCACTTCTCTGCAGATGGTTGAACTGGTTTTGCAGGAATAGAAGCAACAAAAAGTCCTCAAGAGACTATTTTTCAGACTCTGCTTCACTCCATTCAGGGGTTTATAAATTACTTCTGAGTTGTTCAGTGACAAGTGATATTCCTTCATTTTTCAACAGAAGGGCAGGCAGTGTTGAACTTTACCTGAGCCCTGTGCTCTCAGAAAATAGAGCTGGCTAAGAAATTCCCCCACACATTTGTTCTCTGAAATCTCTCTTCTCTTTTGTATTCCAAGAAACAGCTACAGCAATGCTCTCCCACGCACTAAAAGAAGACTCATCTCTAGTCTTCTTCAAGACCCTCATAAGACTGTGGACGACCCCTTCGCTGACCTACTCTCATTAAAATCCAAGACCCCCTTTCTTTTCTTAGAGAACTTTCTCATTCATGAACATTCCTTCTATTGCAACAGCTTGAATAAAATCATCTTCTTACTCGACAATCTGTTCTGTTATACTTTCCAATTTAAAAAATAAATAAAGATGTGGGAGGCTTTTTTCCGGTCTTTGGAGTTGTTGTGTAAGGAGATGATGTCTGAGACAGTGACTGCCACTCCAACCATGGAACAAGCCTGAGGATGGAGGGGTGGGGGCACAGTGGGGGGAAATATGGAAAGTACCTGGGTCCTTGATGACACCGTTATATTGCTGAAAGAGTCTGTCTTCTTACTCCCCGTCACTTCCAGACTTCTTGTTCCAGTAAACAATATTTCGTCTTATGCTTTAAGTTACTTTCTGTTGGGTATTCGGTTTTGAAGCCTCAAACACCCTAATAGCACGCTTGCAGGCTTCAAGAATAAAGAAAACTTGTGCCAGAAATCTCGAAAGATGTTTGAGAAGAAATGATTGCCTGTTATATGCAGGTTATGTTGCTGTTCAGTTGCTAAAGTCATGTCTGACTCTTTTCCACCCCATGGACTGCAGCTTGCCAGGATTCCCTGTCCTTCACCATCTCCCAGCGTTTGCTCAAACTCAAGTCCATTGAGTCGGTGATGCTATCTAATAATCTCATCCTCTGTTGTCCCTTTCTCCTCCTGTTCTTGATCTTTCCCAGCATCAGCATCTTTTCCAATGAGTTGTCTCTTCATATCAGGTGATCAAAGTATTGGAGCTTCAGCATCAGTCCTTCTAATGAATATTCAGGGTTGATTTCCTTTAGGATTGACTGGATTGATCTTGCTGTCCGAGGGACTCTCAAGAGTCTTCTCCAGCACCATAATTCAAAAGCATCAATTCTTCAGCTCTCAGCCATCTTTGTGGTCCAACTCTCATATCCATACGTGACTACTGGGAAAACCATAGCTTTGACTATACAGACTTTTTGTTGGCAAAGCGATGTCTGTGTTTTTTAATTTGTTATCTAGCTTTGTCATAGCTTTCCTTCCAAGAAGGAAGTGTCTTTTAATTTCATGGCTGCAGTCACCATCTGCAGTGATCTTGGAAGTTATAGAGAGACTTAGTTTCCTGTGTCATTGTGTGACACTGGAGTTATAGAATCAATCCTGAGAGGACAAAAGACACAAAAGGAGCTTTCAGATGTGAATGGAGAATGATTCAAAGGCAACCTGGATGGATAGATGACTGAGGACCTGAAGAGCTGTTGGCCATCTCAGCAGATGTCAGCACAGGCATGTAACCTCACAGAGCAAATGTACTCTGTGCCTCCCCTAGGCACAGAGACCCATACAAGGGTCTCCAGGGAAAAGTGGGCATGTTCAAATGGACTGAGATGAACTTTTACCCACATGCAATAGCCAGACTCATGAGGCAAGGGCTTTGAGGATGGCTATCTAGTAGGGTGGCCTTCATGAAGAACTCCTTCCATCTCTAGAGTTCCCAGGAGGAAACTTGGAGTCTTGGCATGAAGTGGGAGTGGAGGAGCAAGACAGATGGGCTCCCGACCCCCTGCTGCAATTCCACCAGAGCAGTCTAATTTTATTGCACTATATTTACATTACATTTGTGGCTTACAATTATAATTTTACTCAGGAAAGAATTTCAATGCTAGCAACAATTATTTGAAACTTGTGAGCTAGAGGATACATGTCAACATCTCTCTCCCATCCCCATCTTCAAGTAAACCTTGAGAGAGCAGGTATGTAGTTGGGGTTGAAAATTGGTGGTACACAAGTTTCAGGAACCTTACTGACAAAGGTATATCTTTACTATGGCTCAGAAACAGGAGGTACAGTGGCCCAGCTTAGCAACCATATTTTGATAAAGAAATCTACTGTTACTTTCTCCCAATAAACAGAAACTCATATCCTCAATCTTTGGCCTGGAAGGAGAACCTCGAGGGGAAGGATGGAAATTGGACCTAGAAACTCTTCTTCTGTTCATCTAGGTTCTAACTGTTCTCTTCCCCTTTGGATTTTCTCAATTTGTTCACTTCTTCCATTCTCCAACAGCTCTCCAACCCTCTCAACAGAATGATGCTCCTCCAACATCTTTCTTTCTTTCTTCAAAGATCTATCTACTTTCCTCTTAAAATAACAACAAGTCAGTTTCACAGACTCTTCAGCTAAAATGGACTTTCAAAAACCGAGGATTGCTGCTGCTGTTGCTTCTGCTAAGTCGCTTCAGTCGTGTCCGACTCTATGCGACCCCATAGACAGCATCCCACCAGGCGCCGCCGTCCCTGGGATTCTCTAGGCAAGAATACTGGAGTGGGTTGCCATTTCCTTCTCCAATGCATGAAAGTGAAAAGTGAAAGTGAAGTCGCTCAGTCGTGTCCGACTCTTAGCGACCCCATGGACTGCAGCCTACCAGGCTCCTCCGTCCATGGATTTTCTAGGCAAGAGTACTGGAGTGGGGTGCCATTGCCTTCTCCAACCGAGGGTTAGGGAAGAACAAAAGAAAAACACATGAGTATCAATTAAGTAAATGATTCAGTTTTCAAAGCACAGGCTCTGATTCCACTTGAACTGGATCGTTCTCAGGCATTTTACCTCTTCCCGTTTCATACAAGCTCCTGTTTCATACAAGCTCCATGAATGTCAATGAGCTAGCCATCCAAAGGGCTGACATCACTTCCCAGATCCTCTGCCTAAGCTCTCACTTCAAAGCTCCCACCTGTTGCCTGTGGGTAATACTGGCCACCACCTAGGATCTTGTCCTAAACATCTTGACTCTTCCCACTGACAAGATCAAAAAAGATTCTCTTCCAATATCTGTCTTGGCTTGGTTCTGACACATACTTTCTGCCCGGGATTGACAGGATGATTCATTCTTCAAGAGAGATTGCCCAGTATAATCTCAGTACAAACACTGGTGTGGCTTTATCTTTTCAGATCAAAGAGTCTATTGTTATCTTAATCCTTTTATAGCCAGACAGGAGAAATTATACACTAAGATTCCTCTTTTATATTTTTATTTTGTATCAGAGGATAGCCGATTAACAATGTTGCGACAGTTTCTGGTGGACAGCAAAGGGACTCAGCCATACATATATATGGGTCCATTCTCCTCCCAAACTCCACTCCNTTATCTTAATCCTTTTATAGCCAGACAGGAGAAATTATACACTAAGATTCCTCTTTTATATTTTTATTTTGTATCAGAGGATAGCCGATTAACAATGTTGCGACAGTTTCTGGTGGACAGCAAAGGGACTCAGCCATACATATATATGGGTCCATTCTCCTCCCAAACTCCACTCCCATCCAGGCTGCCACATAACATTGAGCAGAGTTCCATGTGCTATACAGTAGGTCCTTATTGGTTATCCATTTTCACTATAGCCGTGTGTACAGGTCCATCCCAAACTCC
>SJYA01003188.1:757517-790741 GCA_006410615.1 Neotragus moschatus | reverse complement strand
AACTCTTAGCGACCCATGGACTACAGCCTACCAGGCTCCTCCATCCATGGTATTTTCCAGGCAAGAGTACTAGAGTGGGTTGCCATTGCCTTCTCCCCAGACCTGCCTAGAGCCAGACAATTTCTGGACACTTCAATTGCATGAGCCAATAAATTCATTATATCTTTCCTTGCTTGAACTTTGAACTAGTTTGATTCAGGCTTCTGTTACTTAAAATAAAAGAATCCTTACTAATATAATACTATTCCACAAAATGGATTCATTAAAATCAAGTTAACCAAATACTTTAATATTGGGCCTTGAGGTGGTTTCCAATTTGTACTACTGCTAGTTTAATAAGACCATAGTTAACATCCTTGTACCTCTATCCCTATGCATATGGCATTATTTAGAAAACATCTGGGGATGTCCTTGGTGGTCCAGTGATGGAGACCTCATGCTCCCAGTGCAGGGGGCTGGAGTTTGATCAGAGAACTGGATCTCACAGGCTGAAACTAAGGATGCCCTGTGCTGCACCTGAGACCTGGTGCAGCCAAATAAATAAAGTGTAAGAAACGAAAAGGAAACATTCAAGGAAATATATTCAGAGTATTGTGCTGGGCGAAAAGTTTGTTTGGGTTTTCTATAACATCTTGTGGAAAAACCTTAAATGAACTTTTCAGCCAACCCAATACATTCGAATGTATTCTTTAGACTATATTGAAAGAAACCCATCAATTTTACCCATTGTGATCTGGCTACAACCCCACAACCCTCCTTAAATCTCCCCCTCCTAGGTCACCAAACATCGAAGTGCCTAGTCCAATCATCCTTTTCTCCACCCTCACCCGACGAATAAGCCTTTTCTCATTTCTTGTACTAAACGATCCTCTTAGAGTCCGATGAGTCTTTCTCCTTACCTTCTTTTCTCACTTCCAGGACCAAACCCAGATGCCAATTCAAAAAAAACCGGGAGTAGTGGATTAAGACTGCTTGGGGCCTGTCTTTACTGAATTTGTTACAGTACTGTTTCGGTTCTGCATCTCAGTTTCTTGGCCGTGAGGCATGTGCCAGCTCCCTGAGCATCGAACCTGCATGCCCTGCACTAGAAGACAAAGTCCCAGCCACTGGATGGCCAGGGAAATCCCCCAGAAATGGATCTCAATCTTCCGGAGGAGGTCTTAGATAGCTTTAAAGCTCTGATAAAGGCTACGTTTTTTTCCTTTCCAGAAAATACCCAACCAGACAAATATTTGCATACAACTCCAGAGGCTTTGAGAGGCCCCTGGGTCACTTTGGAACCCCCAGGGAATCTCCTGATCTAAATCCTCCAGGTTAAGAACCTCTGGGTACAGCAATGGCAAATGCTTGACTCCTCTACAATTTTTACCACTTGCCACTTCAGTGCCCCCTGCCCCCAGTGCCTTAGTGCATTGGTAAACATCACCCACTGGTCACAGATTCTCCTGCTGAGCTTGGTTGTGGTTAGCTAAACCTACTGTGGTACTCATTTCACAATAAATCATTTCACAAACCATCATGCTCTACGCTTTAATCTTAGACAGTGATGGACGTCAATTATTCCTCAATAAAACTGGGGAAAAGAAAACACTCTCTAAGAAACAAATGTATATTTATCTAATGGTCACAAGAAATCAAATGATTTTCCTAAAAGATGCTTCTCTTCATTTTCATTTTATTTTCCACGATCCACACCCAAAGAAAGAAAAAAATCTTTAAAAAAACAAAAACAAAAACCCCAGCCATTTCTGCAGATGGTCTCCTAACCTGTGTTTCCCTCAAGTGCCCTTCCTCAACTGGAGCTCACAGGCTGGAGAAGGAGAGTCAAGTAACCCAGTCATTACCAACCAACGTGCTGTGTACAATGACTTCACGACCATAAGGGAGGTCCTTGAGAGAGTCTTCAGGGAGAAACACAGAGGCCACTGACACTGTGGGCCAGCCCAGAATAATTTAACAGAAGAGAGGGTGGACGGGCAAGTTTAGAGGAAGTGCAGCTGATCTTCACGACACACACTCATCCCTTCTCTAACCTGCCCTCCCCACCTTCCCCGCTGCCGCTTTGCCTCGGCATTTCGCAAGCTACTCCGAGCAGCTCCCGGGCCCGGGAAGCCAGCTCAGTGCATGACCAGGGTCCTCCCTCCAGCTGCGTCCCCAAAGCACGGAAGTCTGTGACATCTGGAATTCTGCGTATCTGGGAAACAGCGCTCAGGCCAGCGACCACATTTCGCCTTCAATATAATGTCCCCTCTGCCCTTTCTGTCTGTCACAGGCCTCTGAAATCACGGCGGCTCCATCCAGACCTCCGTATCTTAGTGACTATCTCTGTTTGGCATTCCTTGCTTCCTCCTCTCCCCACGTTTAATGGGAAATGTTTCCTGTCAACATTTCTTCTGTCCTTCCTGGTGACTGTAACTCCAGCCATTTTGTTATCTTCAATGAATTTCATTAAAAAGGGCTGAAGATCCCACGTTCCAAGATCACTTGGGTAGATATTAAGTGAACCAAGGTTGACCCTCAAGCTTCATCACATCCTCCAGAGACCTCCCAGAATGCTGGCTAATAACTGTTTGTTCTTTTATGTAGCCCAAGGTCATAGTTCTATACTGTGCCTTGACAGACCACACTGGATTCCTTCCAAGAACACAATTTCTTGAGACCAATTCAATGTCCCATTAAAATTTTAATCCGCCTTCTGTTACCCATGAACACTTGTAACCCACGCTTTCCAAATACCAGTTCTCCACAGAGAATTTATATTTTAGATATTTTCCCCTCACATGACTACATGGAGCACTGCTGCACACACACAAAAAGCCCATGTATATCAGCGCCCTGCAACTTGATGCCTTTTCCTTCTAGACGTGTGTTCTCTATAGGAACAGGAGGTCTGAACTCAGATGCATGCTAAGTCACTTTAGTTGTGCCCAACTCTGCCATCCTATGGACTGTAGCCCACCAGACTCCTCTGTCCATGGAGTTCTGCAGGCAAGAATACTGGAGTGGGTGGCCATTTCCTTCTCCAGGGGGTCTTTCCAACCCAGGGATTGAACCTGAGTTTCCTGCATTGCAGGAGGATTCTTTACTGTCTGACGCACCAGGACCCACAGTTAAAGTTAAAGATCTTCAAATAGGGAGATTATCCTGAATTATCTGGGTGGGCCAACTTATATTACACGAAAAGCAGAGACCTTTCTCTGGCTACAGGCAGAAGAGAGACAGCAGAAGGAGAAGCCAGAGAAATGCATAACCTTTTTGTGTCGGTCCCCATGCGTACTAGTTACTGAATTTAATTCTTATAAGAACACTATGAGGTAAATAGATATATTTCTTTTTATAGGTGTCTCAGTAAAACAAACTTGCCTAAACTCCAACAACTGCAAAGAAGAAAAGTATGAGGTGACTTTCAGTGAATTCAGGTCTGCCTGATTTAAATTTACTGCAAGGTCTTAGGGTGTTTTCCATAAATACCACTTTTNCCATGACTACATGGAGCACTGCTGCACACACACAAAAAGCCCATGTATATCAGCGCCCTGCAACTTGATGCCTTTTCCTTCTAGACGTGTGTTCTCTATAGGAACAGGAGGTCTGAACTCAGATGCATGCTAAGTCACTTTAGTTGTGCCCAACTCTGCCATCCTATGGACTGTAGCCCACCAGACTCCTCTGTCCATGGAGTTCTGCAGGCAAGAATACTGGAGTGGGTGGCCATTTCCTTCTCCAGGGGGTCTTTCCAACCCAGGGATTGAACCTGAGTTTCCTGCATTGCAGGAGGATTCTTTACTGTCTGACGCACCAGGACCCACAGTTAAAGTTAAAGATCTTCAAATAGGGAGATTATCCTGAATTATCTGGGTGGGCCAACTTATATTACACGAAAAGCAGAGACCTTTCTCTGGCTACAGGCAGAAGAGAGACAGCAGAAGGAGAAGCCAGAGAAATGCATAACCTTTTTGTGTCGGTCCCCATGCGTACTAGTTACTGAATTTAATTCTTATAAGAACACTATGAGGTAAATAGATATATTTCTTTTTATAGGTGTCTCAGTAAAACAAACTTGCCTAAACTCCAACAACTGCAAAGAAGAAAAGTATGAGGTGACTTTCAGTGAATTCAGGTCTGCCTGATTTAAATTTACTGCAAGGTCTTAGGGTGTTTTCCATAAATACCACTTTTGCCATCATCGCAGCAGACATCCCTGCAACCCTGCAGAAAGCAGCTCATACTCACAGCAACACCTTGAGGAAGGTTTTGTGGCTCAGCTGGTGAAGAATCTGCCTGCAATGCGGGAGACCTGGGTTCAGTCCCTGGGTTGGGAAGATCTCCTAGAGAAGGGATAAGGCTACCCACTCCAGTATTCTGGCCTGGAGAATTCCATGGACGGAATGGTCCATGGGGTCACAAAGAGTCAGACACGACTGAGCGACTTTCACTTTCACTTTATTATCTGAACTTTAAAGAAGATTGAAGATTTAAAGAAGAACTTTAAAGAGACTGAAGCCCAGGGAGTTGAAATGCTCGAGTTCACAGCCCCCGAGAGACCAATTAGATTTAAGCTCGGGATTCCTGAGTGGGAACATGCTAAGGGTCCTTTCCACCCACTACAGCCAGTTCCAGCCAGTGCTAAGGAGTTACATGTTGTGTCATCTTTTTTCTAAAATTACTGCAGGGCAGTATTTCTAGCACCTCTGAGTCAGATTTTGGTTGTTTCTCTGCCGTGATTATACGTGCTGTACCTGCCCAGCGCTGGATCGGCTGCAAATTACATTGGTGTCACTCTGACTTCTCCAGATCACACACACCCAGCCCTGGAATGAAACGGATTCTGACGCCAGTGCCTGAAGCCTCTGAGTCCCACCTCCCCCAACACACGCAAACCGGCTCACAGTCCCTCTTGTTTAAGATCTTTTGGTCAATTTTTAATCAACATGTCTTTGTATAAGTAAACTTTTATTTACTTTTGTGTTTCAAAAATAACACACCAATTGTCCAAAAAGGAATTAAACATCACATTTAGTTTCATCACCTAGAAAAACAAAGGATGTTACTTTTAAAGTGAAATGTTCCTAAAGGTCACTTGTTTTTCAGTCACTAAGTCATGTCATGTCTGAGTTGGTGATGAACAGGGAAGCCTGGCGTGCTGCGGTTCAGGGGGTGGCAATGGGTCCAACACGACTGAGCGACTGACCTGAAGTCACGTCTGATTCTTTGAGACCCCCTGGGCTGCAGCATGCCAGGCTTCCCTGTCCTTTACCATCTCCCTGAGTTTGCTTAAACTCATGTCCATTGAGTTGGTGATGCCATCCAGCCATCTCATCCTCTGTCACCCCTTGTTGCTTCCAGATTCTATATCTAATACTATAAAAATGAACTGTATGACAATATCTACCTTCATTTAGGAACCCAGTGTTTTAAAATGAATTTCTTATATGTGCCTGACCCTTTTAGAGGTTTACATGCATTACTTCATTTTAGTCTCATGATACTTTGCTGATATATAACTGACACGAAAAAGTTAAATAAGGTGTATTTAAAAGGTAATAAATAAGTTGATTTCTTTGGTGTGACATACTTTCTTTCAAAAAAGAAAAGGAACCTTATTGAACTCTGTTGATTGTTTTTTCCTTACAGTGTCTAGGTTTATCTTCTAAATTTCATACTGTTCCATTACTGCTACTGCTTGATGAAAGAGGATCTACATTCCACCTAGCTCGTAAATCACCTCTCTGATTCTGACCTCTAGAGCTTACCATAGTTTTTCTTTGCTTTATACACATTAATGCAAATACCCACTTCAGTACCCCTGGGAACGTGCGTGTAGCTCTGCAGATTCCGCAAAGTTCCTGTTTTGTAAGGGCTTCCAGCCTGCTTTCCATCAAAAGTTATGACGGTGTTTTCATTACCTCCTAATTCTCTGTATTCCTTGGCTCTGGGTCCTTGCGAACGGAAACAAACAATAACCTATGTAATGGTATGTTCCATTATTTTGGCTATTTCCTCATCTATCGAACCTGACTGAGTGCAGCATTTTTGATTTCCGTAATTCTAAAAAAACAAACATTTTTCTCAGAGCCCTCAGGCTTGTGCTACTGACTCCATCATTTTGTCAGCAATCCCTGACCTTATTTCAAGATGCTACAAGTTAGGTTACTAGATTTTTGGGGTTTTTTGTTGTTTTTTTTTTTTTACAGATTTCTCCTTTTCATAAAGTGAGCATTGCTTTTTCTAAGCTAACTTCACTAATATGGTCCTGCTTTAATTACCTGAAAAGGGAAACATTAAATCAGATTTTATTTGCAGTGTTAGTTGCACAGTTGTGTCCGACTGTTTGCAACCCCGTGGACTATAGCCCCTCAGGCTCCTCTGTCCATGGGGGTTCTCAGGGAAGAACACCGGAGTGGATTGCCACGCCCTCCTCCAGGGGATCTTCCCCACCCAGGGATCGAACCCGGGTCTCCTGCACTACAGGCAGATTCTTTACCATCTGAGCCACTGACAAACCCATCTTATTTGTAGAGGGTGTGCCTAACTGTTTAGTCACAGTAGAATCTATTGAACAAACCAGCTGATGTTTTTTGGTGATCCAGATTGAATTATTTGTCATTTCTTAGAGTATTCCATGTAGAGACTTCCCTGGCGGTTCAGTGGCTAGAATTCCACATTCCCAATGCATGGGATTTGATTGCTGGGGAGGGAACTAGATCCCACATGCCCCAACTAAAAGATCCTGCATGCTGCACTGAAGATGGAAGATTAAGACCCAACACAGTCAAATAAACACATAAACACATATTTTAAAAAGAAAGAACTCCATGTATATGGACTATATGCCTAGTAATAATAACAATAACGTTTTCTAAGTGCCTACTAAGTACCAGGCATTGCTCTAAGCATTTTACACATACTAATTTATTCATCAAAACAAATGTGTGATAATTTAACAGTCTTTGCTTTACAGACAAGGACACTGAGGTACAGAAATATGAAGCGTTTTGCCCAGGGTCACACCCCTAGTAAGAAACACAGGTACACTTTGTACCCAGGCAATCTGAATGCCACATTGAGCGCTAGGTCATGGGACATGTCAGTGGCTATCTAGGAAGATGAGCAAATTCTCAGATGAGGATTTCTTATTTCAAGAATTAATTACAGAATGTATCACTTTTTCAAAAAGCACCTACCAAATACTGACTCTCTGCCTCCACTGGAGTAGAAACTATGGAGAAGAGAATTAGCAAACCGGTCCACATATACTGAGTGGATTTAAACCTAGCTGAGGAGATCCAGGATATAGGTATGACACCCCTAAATAATACAATCAGCATCTAGATAAAAGATGATAGAGAACAGCTTATCTGTGACAATGGAAATCATAAAATGGGAACATTAACTGTGGATCCATTTTGTCAAAGTAGTACAAAGGGCAAGCACTACAGTGTGAATACATTAAAGGATGTAAAAGGAAACTCTTGATACTGTGACTTCATTCAGTTAACATTTACTGGGCACCTACTATGTGCCAGGCAGTGTACTTGTTACTGATTGTTAAACCGTGGCACGATTTACTGAGAGAGATTATAAAAGCACTCTCTCTTGGGGAACTTCAAAAAGTAGGACAGTCTATATTTAGCTATGCCCAGAGGCAGGGAGGTGAGCTGGGTGATGATAACTGTGCCTAATAGTACCAGGCTGACCTGAAAGAGGGGTGCTCTGTGACCCTCTCTCTTGCTGCCCCATCAAGGTTCACAGGGAGAAGGGTCTTTGGGTCACCTCAAGTGCTCACAAAAGTTTAAGACTCAAGCTACGTATTTTCCATCATGTAACCCAATCCTTCATCCCTCACTTTCCCTTTTCTAGAGCTCTCTGGGAAGAGACCTGTGACCAACAAACCCCTATGTCGTCATCGCTCTGACGATCCCCTCTTCTCCTGGCTTTGTGAAAACCTGGCTTTTCCCTGAGACACTTCTTCCCCTACCATCTCTCAAGACCCTGCTGTCTCTCCCACCAAATGTACCTCGAGGCTCAAAGATGAGGAGAGCCACATCTCTGCTCATGCCACAGGCTAGACCATTTCTCTCACTTCCTCTCTCAAAAACTGCGGCTCCTGCCTTCCGCTCTCACCACTGCCTGAGGTTGTCAGCTGTCAGCACCCCCCTCCAGCCGAGGCCTTTGGTTATGGGCTCCGGGTCCTGCTCTACTTCTGCTGTCTTCTGGATGCCTTCCACACGCCTAGAAATGGACTGTCCACCTCCCTGGCCTCTCTGTTTCTTGTTTTTGTCCTCCTTCTCAACCACAAACATCCACTCCCCTGGGCACGCCCTAGACCTTCCCGAGACGAGACGGCAGCTCCTCCCTGATTCCAAACAGCTACTCCCTGACAACCACCTTATCAAAGCTGGTAGCCTACTGACTCCATCACTTTCTCTCCACTGTCCCCCTCTCCATCACCTTCTTACCCAGTTCAAACAGCCACTCCCTGGCAACAGTCGCCCTCAACTCCTTTGCTCAACTCTGCTCCTCCTCCCTCTCACACTCACCTAGAAAAACCTCAGCAGTCAGTGAACCAGCTTCTCTGCCTTTTTTGGGGCCCACGCCCAAGCAGTTGAATATTCCTGGGGGAAAAAAGAACAAAGCAAAGTCAATCAGCTTAAACTGTCTTTAAATTCATCGCTCCAGTCATGTCCAACTCTGTGCAACCCCATAGACGGCAGCCCACCAGGCTCCCCCGTCCCTGGGATTCTCTAGGCAAGAACACTGGAGTGGGTTGCCATTTCCTTCTCCAGTGCATGAAAGTGAAAAGTGAAAGTGAAGTCGCTTAGTCGAGTCTGACTCTTAGTGACCCCATGGACTGCAGCCCACCAGGCTCCTCCGTCCATGGGATTTTCCAAGCAAGAGCACTGGAGTGGGGGGTGCCATTGCCTTCTCCTAAATTCATGCTAACAAACCTCAGATGACCTGGGCTTCTCCAGCAAATCCATTTCCCACTCTCCAAGCCAACTAGCTCATATCTTTTTCTTTCTCTTTAAACTTCCCACATCCCCTTTTATCACTTTCCCCTGTCAACCAAAGACCTTGATTTATGCTTCACTGAGAAAATACGTGTTGTTAGAGAAGAACTGCCTCAAATCACTTTCAATAAAATGTATACTGAAACCATTAAAAAAAAAAAAAGACCATCTATGGAATGGAAGAAAATATTTGCAAATGATGTAGCTGACAGACTTAACTTTCAAATAACTTATATATTAATAGTTCAACAACAACAACAAAAAACAAACCCAATCAAAACAATGAGTAAAACACCTAATAGGCTTTTCTCCAAAGAAGACATATGGTGGCCGATAAGCACATGAAAAAATGTTCAACATAGCTAATCATTAAGAGAAATAAGAATCAAAACTACAATGAGATACCACCTCACTCTAGTCAGAATGACCATCATTAACAAGTCTACAAATAATAAATGCTAAAGAGGGTGTAGAGAAAAGGGAACCCTCCTACACTGTTGCTGGAAAGATAAGTTGGTGTAGTCACTATGGAAAATAGTATGGAGACTAAAAATAGAATTATCATATGATCCAGCAGTCCCAGTCCTGGATATATATCTCAGCAAAACTTTCATTCAAAATGATATATGTACCCCTGTGTCCATAGCAGCACCATTCACAATAGCCAAGACATGGAAAGAGCCTAAATGTCCATCAACTGAGGAACGGATAAAGAAGGTGTGGTACATATATACAATGGAATAGTACTCAGCCATAAAAAGAAGGAAATAACGACATTTGCAGCAATGCAGATGCAACTAGGGATTATCCTCTTAAGTAAAGAATTGGGTTGACCAAAAACTTCATTCAAGTTTTTCCATAAAATATTACAGAAAACCCAAACAAACTTTTTGGCCAACCCAATAAGTGGGAAAGAGAAAAACAAGTACTATATGATAGAAGGAAATGGCAATCCACTCTGGTATTCTTGCCTGGAGAATCCCATGGACAGAGGAGCCTGGCAGACCGTGGTCCATGGGGTCGAAGAGAGTCGGACACGACTGAAGCGACTAAGCACGCACACACCACTTATATGTGGAATCTAAAATATGGCACAAAGGAACCTCTCTACATACAGAAACAGACTTACAGACGTAGAGTTGTGGTTGTCAAGGGGGAGGGAGGAGAGGGCAGCATGGACTGGGAGTTTGGGGTTAGTAGATACAAACTATTACATGCAGAATGGGCAGATCATAAACATCCTACTGTATAGCACAGGGAACTATATTCAGTTTCCTGGGAGAAACCATAATGGAAACTAATATAAAAATGAATGTAAAATTGGCCTTAACCATACTTCAATTAAAAAAAAAACTTTAAAAATGCATACCAAATCTTCTCTCCTCCTCATTTATGAAAATGAAACAACTGTCACTTTCCTGTCATTGTTCAACCCCTTTGCCTGTGTGCGCCACCTCATTCCTTCTGGCCCTCTGAAGGACTATACTCCTACCGTCCCCAACAGCCTCCACATCAGCAGTTCTCAAAGTGTGATCTGCCAACCGCTGGCTATTGCTGAGACTCCAAACCTATTCTTTCCCCAGTCTTCCCCCCAACCCATCCATCCATCAACAATAAGAAAAACCTACCAGCCACCCTTGCTTCCTCCTGTTCTCCCCTCCTACTGCAAATCTGTCAAAAATGCTTGCCAACTCTTCCGTCATAACTTAGCATCCAAACCCTCCTCTCCACCTCTAATCTAACTCACCATTATCCCTCCGCTGAACTGGTGTAACAGTTCCCTAACAAGTTTCACTGCTTCTGCTGATAACTCTCACAATCCATTCTCTACACCCCAGCCAGAGTGATGTCTCCCAAAACCTGTATCAGAACATGTCATTGCCTCAGTTGAATCAGCTGAGAGCTGTTCATTGCTCATAGAAAAAGTCCATGAAGTGTTGCAAACTCTAATTTCCGACTGTGTCCCCAGTCTTGGGGCACTTTATTACAGAGCAAGCCTATTTATTTGCCTTCCTTTCTTGGGAGCACTCTGCCCTTTCCACTTCCTGGCTTTTGCACTTGTTTCCTTTGCTTGCAATGCTTGTCCACCAGCTCCTCAGCTGATTACCACATTCTCACTCTTGCAGTCTCAAAAATCTTACTCACAGAGACCTTCCCTGAGAACTGTATAGTTGGTGGCTTCTTCAGATTACTTTCTTATCACTTATTTCCTACATGACATTTATTACAACCCACCACTATCTTCATTATTGGTTTCCTCATTTGTCATCATTTCCCCAACTAGAGTATGAGCTTCAGGAGTGCAGGGACTTTATTTCTTTTGATCATTTCTGGATTTCCAGCACCCGGAATAATGCCTAGCAGAAAGTAGGTACTCAATCATCATGTATCAAGTAGACAGTGTGAATGAGTTTTTTAAAAACTTTTATGTGCTGGTCCTTTGGCTATATTCTTAAAATGGGTTACAGTATCTCATTTAATGACCATAACAATCTAATGAGGCATGGTAACTATTATGTTCACGTGGCAGATAAGGAAAAGGAAGCTCAGGCGAGCTCAGTTACCTAACTACTACCAGCTTTATCGAAGCGTCCCAGGTGGCACTAGTGGTAAAGAATCCACCTCCTATGCAGGAGACACAAGAGACGCAGGTTCCTTCTCTGGGCCAGGAAGATCCCCTGGAGTAGGAAATGGCAACCCACTCCAGTGGCTGTTCTTGCCTGGAAAATCCCATGAACAGAGAAGTCTGGCAGGCTACAGTCCACGGAGTCACAAAGAGCTGGACACGACTGAGGAAACTCAAGCACACACACAGCTAGTTCCAGCTGTATCAGTCACAACAAAAGACCATAGACTGGGTGGCTTGACAGTCAACTTGAATTCACTTTCTCACGGTTCTGCAGGCCAGAAGTCCAATGTCAAGGTTAGCTGATTTGGTTTCTGGGGAGGCCTCTCTTCCGGGCTGGGGGACAGCTGCCTTGTTACCATCCAACATGGCCTTTCTCCAGGTCACTGCACATGGACAGAGAGATTGAGCTTTCTGGTGCCTTATCTTCCAAAGATGCTAATCCCATGAGATCAGAGCGCCCTTTATGATCTCATTTAACCTTAATTACTTCCTTAGAGGGCCTATCTCCAAATAAAGCCATATTGGAGTTCAGGGCTTCCACACATGAACTTGGGTTGGGGAGGAGGGTACCAACATTCAGTCTGTAAAACTGATAGAGCCAGGATTCAAACCCAGACTTGTCCAGTTCCCAAGCTGATATTCTTAATGGCTGAGTTATATTGCCAGGTTGCTTCTGGGTCTTTAGCTCTGCCCTAACCTGAACTTCTTCATGCCTGGCTTCATACATTGCCAGGGATTAGATTACTTCTCTGGTTTTCTCATGGGGTACACCTGCCTTGGAATTAGGAGGCAAAAATGCAAAGCCTGGCTTCACTTCTCACTACCTGTGTGACCTGGAGCCAACAGCTTAATGACTCTGGATACGTCTTAGTTTTCCCATCAATGAAATATGGGCAACATCAAAAGGTACTCTAGGAACCTCATCCAGGTGTGAGGGAGAAAACAGTCCTCGTGGGATGCACTGGAGGTCTTGGAGCAAACACACTGCACGATTCCAATCCCTTGTTGTTATGAATATCTTCCTGAGTAACATTAACAGTTGCATAGATGGGCATGAAAAAGCTGCTCCCAGCCCAGCATGGTGATACAGCCTGTGGGAAGGGACCTCTCAAGGCTGTGACTAGTATTTTCCCCTTCCTCTTCATGCTGAATCATCATTGTGCTTTTGTTTTGCTTGAATTAAGTATTTTTCTATTTGNAACAGTTGCATAGATGGGCATGAAAAAGCTGCTCCCAGCCCAGCATGGTGATACAGCCTGTGGGAAGGGACCTCTCAAGGCTGTGACTAGTATTTTCCCCTTCCTCTTCATGCTGAATCATCATTGTGCTTTTGTTTTGCTTGAATTAAGTATTTTTCTATTTGGCTTAGTTGCTTTCCAGGCTGGGAGGGACTGCCTCAAGGGGATCATTCCAGAAGGCAGCCTGTCTGGAAGTTTTCAGCAATGTCATTTACCTACTTGAGATCCAGTTCAGCACAGTTCAGTCGCTCAGTCGTGTCCGACTCTTTGCGACCCCATGAATCACAGCACACCAGGCCTCCCTGTNTACGTCAGGGAGCATCTACCCAGGATTGGAAGCAGAAGCCAGAAGTCTGGGTACAACTTCCAACTAGGAGGTTATGGTAGGTGGCTCTCTGAGGGCTCCCAGGCACCCTGTGCTTTCTACTCTTGCAGCACTAAGCAGCCTGCATCCCAACTCTGGGCTCATTATCAAGGCCAGGAGTTCCTCCAGGGATGGTGTCTAGATGAGATCAGTGACCCTTCAGTAGCAGGGGGGACAGGGACCTGGTTCATCACTGAACTACTGGTTTTATATTTTTTAATTAATTAATTGGCCATACCATACAACATGCAAGATCTTCCCTGACCAATGATTGAACCCATGCCCCCTGCATTGGGAGGGCAGGGTTTTAACCACTAGATCACCAGGGAAGTTCTATTTTTATTTTTTTATTTATATTTTGGCCATGCACCCTGTGGGATCTTGGTTCCCTGACCAGGGATTGGTCAGGGTTCAGAGTCTTAACCACTGGACTAAACTGCCCATCACTATATTACTGTGATTCTGGGCCTAAAAAAGTGCACTTATGAAATGAGTAATGAAGTAGGCCCACAGATACCACCGCAAGCACTGGCACAATGGTTTTGAATCTTTTATTCCTGCTTAGTGTAAAGGCCCTGAAATGAGTTACTTGAGAATTTTGAGAATATTCTCAGGCCCCAAACCTGCGATTCTGATTCATTTGCTTCAGGTGGTTCTTAAAAACATTTTTACTGGAATATAATGAACAACCAGAAAAGTGTACATAAGTGAACAGCTTGCTGAATTTTCACAAACTGAATGTATCTATGCACCCTGCACCGAGGTTAAGAAACAGAATATCAGTGGAACAGTTTTGGGGAGTTTTAAACATGCAATCCTGATCATTCTTATGCAGATCTCCTGAATACTGAGAAACACCGCAGGACCGCTTAGCACTAAAACTGTTAAAGCGGAACAGGCCTGCACGTGCGTCTTTGAGGATGACAAGGACAGAAGGGAAGCACTGCTCGTTGGGGACAACAGAGGATGGCATGGCTTCTGCGGTCATGAAGTGGAGAAAGCCAACTAAGTCACCAACTGGCTTGCTGGATATGAAAAGCAGAGCTCATAAGCTCCCAACACCTGATGAGGGGCCCTGACGACTCAAGGGGAGAGAAGTCCATGGATGCCAGGTCCAGGCCTTCAGTTTACCAGCCGCTAAAGCAAACAAGCTTTCAGAGCAAAGACAGAGAGGCCCCGTGGATGTAATCACTGAGTCACCCATTTCCAAAACAATGGGAGTCCCTCCTCTATCTGAACCAGGCTGGGTGAGACCTTCAGAAATTCTCTTTCAATTTCAATCACAAGTTCTCACACACACCCAGATCTTGGTTGGGTACCAAGAGTTGCTCTGGAATGTTCTTTCCCATGCTTTCAACTGAGGTCTTTCACTATGGGTTGGGCTCATTCGCTGTCTTTTTCCTCCTGTTTTTCCTTTCTTCAGAATTTTTTGATTCCTGATGTTCAGCCTAGAAGCTATGAGCCTGAACTTCTACAAAAATAAAGAAATTTGGTGATGAGAAAAGAAGAGAAGGCTTCATTCTGGTTATCTTTTGATTATCCGTCCGTGGATTCGTGGAGGTCTGATATCAGCCTGAGTATTCCAAGCTGTTGAGTTTTCCTCCAACATCTAACATCCTTCAAAGCCTCACCTTTAACAAGTATAGACACAGATGGCAGAGAGGGAGAGAGGTCGTGCAGGGAAGGAAAGTCATTTTGGTATCAGGCCTTAAACAATTTCTCTAGTCTTCTATTGTTAAATCACTGACAATTTCCCTAACTTTAAATTTTTTTCAAGTGCTATATATTCAACAGAGGACTGGGCTGTTTTGTTTGTTTCCTGGGGTTTGGCTTCTAATTCTCCCAGAACTTTTTTTTTCCCACTGTGGGAAAAGAGTTTGAAACATTTTCAAATAAGTTTGGAAAGGAGTTGTCTAGACTCTATAAAGATTTAAGATGAGTTCCTTTTCTGCATAACTCCTTGTCTCCAGCTGATCAGCTGTCCAAAAGGACAATCTGCATCCTGGTTCCTAAGGAAAGCTGAAGTGTAGCCCCTCCCAGAAAAGTCACTTCTCTTAGTCTACTATTCATTCATCCGATCACTCATTCATCCACTCTTTTATTCAACAGATTGTCTGTGTCAGGACTTTGCTAGGTGCAGATCACCAAGTGTAAGTTCCCTTCGCTGGCCTTTCCTTTCATTTCTGGGGTGGGGGGGCAGAGGGAGCACTCAGAAGAAGGGGATATACATATCTCAAATTATCTTCTTTCCCCTCCAGCTGCCTCCAGGCGTCCAGTCCCTGGTTAGAAAGCTGCATAATTGGGACTCCCTGATGGTCCAGTGGTTAAGGGTCCACCTTGCCACTGCAAGGGATGCAGATCTGAGAACTACTACCTCACATGCCACAGAGCAACTGGGCCCACCACTGCAAGCAGGGGATTCCCAGGTGGCACAGTGGTAAAGAACTTGCTGGCCAGTGCAGGAGACGTGTGTTGGATCCCTGGGTCGTGAAGATCCCTTAAAGAAAATGGCAACCCACTCCAGGATTCTTGCCTGGAGAATCCCATGGACAGAGGAGCCTGGTGGACTACAGTCCATGGGGTCGAAAAGAGTTGGACACAGCTGAGCACTCATGCAAGGGAGGGACGGTTGCAACTAGAGAGCCTGTACGCCACAATGAAAGATAGTGAAGGCTGCAACTGGGATCTGATGCGACCAAATAAGTAATAAACAAATAAAAAGAAAACCTTAAAAAAAAAGAAGAAAGATGCATTCTTAAGGTAAAAGCGATTCTCTCCCAATCTGAATCTCCTCTCGGTATTGCTGTTAGCCCCTGGCTTGCTTCAGGATGACTCTTAAGAGCTTCATAAGGGCCAAGGCCATCATTAACGCTGGGCTTTACAAGGCCAGCTGGTGTACTGCAGCGGTGGCCCTCAGCACAGAGGGCCTGGGGATGGCAGTGTCCCTTGCCTGCCTGCTGGATGGCCAGCTTGTGCTAGACGAGTGCTCTGGTCTGCTCTGCAGAATCAAAATTCAACTGTTCCACCCAAATTGCATTTGCTAATTTTCATCCTTTTATCTCATTCCAAACTAGATGTTAGAACTATTTGCATTAGTGGGGTGAAGATCAGTCTGGAAAGCTGAAAAAGCAGCTCAGCCATTACGCTTAAAAATGTGTTAGCGGCAGTGTGACTGAGGGCAAAAACCTGATTCAGGCTGCATCCGTGCCTTTGACACTTTTCAAATTGATGTTTTTTCTCCTTCCAAAAAAAAAAAAAAACTGACTTCCAATGGAGTTTAACATTTTTCCTTAATGCAGTTCAGGAGCATGTACATGAAATGCACGTACCTGGTTTTACAACAGATCCAGTACGTGAAAATGGATGTATACCCAACAAATTAAGGGAAAAGAGAGGCACTTTCAGATGGATGGACTCAGTTTACAAAATGATTCTTTTCTCACCAAAGGAATTTCCACTAGGTTCTCTGAAAAGTGTTAGCTTCCCTAGTGTACTTAAACACTTTGTAAAAGTTTCATTTAAAAACATGGTTTAGACATCACACATCCTATGTAAAGAGAAGACTGCTCAGAACAGGTAGATGGCTCATGCTAATATTTTTAGAGCCATTACCCCATTTCAAATGGAATTCAAATGATTTGTCAACATCTGGTTAGTATTCAATGTCCTGTCTAGATGGTACTGAAGCAAAGCTTATACTTGCTTCAACTCTTAGGTAAATAGTCACTCCTTTGTTGAGCACTCTCAGACAATGCTCACCTGTTTTGCAGAGGTGAAATCTTCCGGGCACTTATGTAGCATCTGAACTGCCCACTGTGAAGACTGCCCTAGAAATGGTCTAGGCTTTATCCACTTTGTAAGTTCAGATATGTGCCAAGTTCTCAAGAAACTTGCCTCAAAAAGTAATTGCAGTTGATGAAACGGAATGAGAAGCAGCCTTCGCTGTTCTGAAATAGTGTCTTTTGCTTAGAATTCCTCAGAACGAGATCTGATTTTGGTCATAGGGCTATGTCTCCTAGTGGCTTAGAGTTAGGTTGCCCTTGTGAACAAATCATCAAAATTATAAGAGAAAATAAAAGACCACATATATAAGTCTAAGCCAGTCAGCATAATCTCTTGCAGCCAGAGGGATTGCTTCAGGAATGTGCAATGGAAAGCAGACCTGGGATGTTTGTTGGAATCGATGAGGAAACAAGCTCTCTCATCCACTGGATTTCATCCTCAGAAAATGTAAATTAGTAGCTTCTGAAGGCTGCCTTAGCAACCAGCACAGAAGAACTAACTGGTAGAGAAGCCCAAGCCCCAATGATATTATTTGAGCTCTGGGGTCCAACTTCTCCTGAGCGACACCTGTTTCAGGACTTTTCAATTAAGGGAGCAGGTAAATTCACTTCTTTATTTAGACGTTTGCCTTGACCTCTTGTCATTTGCAAATGAAAGCCTCCTGGGACTTCCCTGGAGGCCCAGTGGTCAGGACCCGGAGCTTCCACTGCAGGGAGCACGGGTTCGACCCCGGGTCAGGGAACTAAGATCCCGCAAGCTGCAAGGCGTGACCAAAACACAAAACAAACGAATGAACAAAACAGATGAAAAACTCCTGGCTCCCCGTTTCCCAGCTGGTCTTTATATCAATTACCGAGATCTCTGCTTTCTCAGTCCAAAGTGTCCACTGGCTGATCTCCATGCCAGTGCCCATAATCTAGTTCAGATTCTTATGGCCTCTAATTGACAAACTCTGAGATTTACCTCTCAGCCTTCATTTTCTCCCCTCCTATCTAGCTTCCCAGAAGCTGCCACTTAATCCTCATAAAGCGCAGATATGATGAAGGCACTCAGTCGATTGCTCCACAAAGCTGACTCGCCACTGCCCCAAGTTAAAAAAACCTACAGACTTTACCCCTCCCCACCCTGTGCGTCTCCTTTAGTCTCACACAGAACACTTCACTTCTGACCCTCTGGTCACCAAATGTGTGGAGGAGCTTTCCCCACATCAAGGAATTTTCCACGACACTAGCTGGGTGTCCTACAATGTCTTTCAGTTCGGACACTACCTACTTGGAAACAGTGCGAGGTTCCACAGAGTAAGGTCTCCATCCCACAAGACTGCTCTCCCATTTCAGATGTCAGCTGGAAGCAGGAGGTCCTCAGGTTACCCACAACTTCTCTCCCATTTACCTATAAATGGGAGGGTCCCATGGCCCTCTCCTTGGGTTCAATTAATTTGTTGGAGCGGCTCACGAGATTCAGGAGTACATTTACTTATGTTTGCGGTTGTTGCTATTTAGTCACTAAGTCATGTCTGACTCTTTTGTGACTCTTTTGTAGCCCACCAGGCTCCTCTGGAATTCTCCAGGCAAAGATACTGGAGCGGGTTGCCATTTCCTTCTCCAGAAGCTCTTCCTGACCCAAGGATCAAACCTGCGTCTCCTGCATTGCAGCTGAATTCTTTACCATCTGAGACTCCAGAAAAGCCCCTCTGAATTCTTACAGCCCTTTATCTCTTCACAGCTCAGGACTTTAACCGACCAGTTCCTCCTATCTTTCTATATTTTGTTACAGCTATTTGTGGATATGTGCTATCTGGGGCTTCCCTAGTGGCTCCTGAGGCAAAGAATCTGTCTGCAAGGCAGGTGACCTGGGTTCGACCCCTGGGTCAGGAAGATCCCCTGGAAAATGGAATGGCTACCCACTCCAGTATTCTTGTCTGGAATATTCCATGGACAGAGGAGATTGGGCTACAGTCCATAGAGTCGCAAAGAGTTGGACACGACTGAGTGACTAATGCTTTTCTATCTAGTCTGCTCTCTAGAGTTCTTCCCCAGTATAGTAGATTGTTACTAGGGGAGAATTAGCCAGCCATCACTAGTGGGTTCAGATAGGGTCTGTTTTTGGTTCTCTTATTGGTGGCTCCCATCACCCGCCCCCATAGTAATAATCCATATGTTTACTGAATTGGTATAAAGGAAGGAATGAGAAAGGTTGTTTAATAGATTCTTAGGAAACTTGCTTTTGAATAAGTCTAAAAAATAATTTCTAAACAACCTACCCATATATAAACAGATACTAGAGGAACACACAGGCGTGCTTGGAAATTGTCTTTCTTAAGTACTAAATCTCACACTTCCCCCTCCTCCATTTTTGCACTACTAATTTTCCAACACAAAAGTAAAATTCAGGTAAAGTTTTGACAAAATGTTGAAAATTCTAAGCTATCGTCATGTCTCTGTGTGTGTGCGCATGAGCTCACGTGCGTGCTCAGCTGTGTTCGACTCTTTGCCACCCCGTGGATTGTAGCCCACCAGGATCCTCTGTCCATGGGATTCTCCAGGCAAGAACACTGGAGTGGGTTGCCGTGCCCTCCTCCAGGGCATCTGCACCGCCCCCCGCCCCCCAGGATTTGTAAACTATCTTCATGATGACGATCAAGGACCACATATGAGTATAACTGAAAAAATATCTTATGACCAGACAATCACTCTGAATCATGTTAATAGAAGTCATAACATGCATTTGTCATGTGTCACAGTTCACAAGATACTTCTACAGACTTTACTTCCTTCCTGGTTTACAACTCTGTGAGATCAGTAGGGCAAGACCCATCAGCCCTGTTTACCAGCAAAGAAGAGGTAAGGTCTAAGAGAGGCTAAGCAACTAGCAAGTCTCTATAACCAAGCAGATGACAGAACTAGGACTAAAACCCAAGGTTTCTGACACTAGCCCCAGTCCTTCCAATTATCCTGTGCTACTTACCTTAGGCTAATAGATAGCATCATCCCTTGCCAGTGGCTGATTTAGTAAAGGACTTATGACCAGTGAATTCCCACCACTGTGATATGAAGAGAGGTCTGGTGAGCAGTATCATTGTCCTGCTGCTAAGAGAGCGATATAACAAGGGGAGTTCTTTTTCTTTCCTCCTGGATGTAACTGTTTATGGTAACTGCAGAGCTTCAGTGCCCCTCACCTGAAACCACCCTATCCTTCCATTTCTTGACATGTGCAGTCCTCAACTTCCTTCTTGTCATTTAAACCAGCGTATGTCAGGGGTTTCCATTACTAATATGTGAAATCATCCTAACCGAAACAATATGGTCAACTTAATGATATATGGATTTGGGGTAGAGAGTCCTGTGGGTGAATCCCCACTCCAACCCTTCAAGTTGGGAATTTTACTCAACTATTTAGAGCCATGGATTCTTATCAGTAAAAACAGGGATATGTGTACCTACTGCTCAGGGCTATTCAGTCCAATGCAGTAAGTAGTGGGAAGTATCTGATACCTGGTAGATAATAAATAGCCATTATTGTAAAGATGAACTTTATACCAATGCTATAAATACTTTTACCAGGAAGGAAAAACTTTTAAAACTATAAATTTATATAAAACAATTTTATATGTTGTTTTATACCTGTAGTCAGACAGGTCTTAGAGTAAACACAAAGGGTGATTCCTAACAAGCTCAGATCAAGAATACTCAACCTTTGAATGAACTTCAATTCCCTAAAGCTTTGGGATTATGAAGCAGGGGATGAAAGTGTCAATAATAAAATCACAACTGGAGCTGAGGTTGGAGGGCTGCTACCAGGACTGGAATTTGCCTTGAAGTCAGCAATCAACCTTTCAAAGAGTAGTCTAACAAATCAAAGACTTGTCATTTATTTGCTTTTAATTTTCCTGCAGAAAGGGTTTTAAGCATTTAATAGTTCAATTTTATTGCATTGTTAAAAAAAATAGAGAAAAAAAAAAGAGAGACAGATATTGCCATCTCTTGTCCTAAAAGAGAAGATAGTTTGGATAACCTCACTTTACCAAGATGCTGTTTACACAACCATGAGATCATAATCGTTTAGTGCAGGACTGGGCTATTCTGGGCCTTCCTGGTTTGAAGCCAACCACATTCTTCATTTCAACATTAAAACAAAAAAATATCATGTCACCTTGGGATGTTGGCATATTACTAGGAAAAGCTAATTTTTTGTTTTTATTTGTCTTTGTCTTTTTTTTTTTTTTTGCCAGAATTATAAAGAATAATATGTAATACAGGTCAACTTTCAAATGGAGTTTTCCTGGTAGTTCAAATGGTAAAGAATCTGCCTGCAATGTGGGAGACCTGGGTTTGATCCCTGGATTGGGAAGATGCCCTGGAGAAGGGAATGGCAATCCACTGCAGTACTTTTGCCTGGAGAATCCATGGACAGAGGAGCCACGCATGCTATAGTCCATGGGGTCGCAAAGAGTCAGAAAAGACTGAGAGACTGACACACACAACTTTCAAATCTGTCTCTTGTGATTTACTATGAGACTATGTCCAAGATCTTAATATTGTTGATTGCAGCAACTGGGAAACGTTGCACCTGTCTTAAAATTTTTATAAAAGAGAATAACGAGCAAAAATGAGTGTCAAAATCCAACTGGAGGATGGCAAAGTTTTAAGGGAGGAGCTAATTTTTATTGAGAGCGTAATCCCCAAACTATTCTGTTCCCTATCACCCCCCTGTTTGATGGAGTGAACCCACTGCATACGCGTCAAGTGGCTGCACACAGTTGTCCAAACAGGGCCTCAGTCAGCCTGGAGTGAAAAAGAAAGCAAGCATCCGTGTGCTCTGGGAAAAGCCAGCAGGTGCACACTTGGGACCTCGAAGACCGCCAGTGGTGGTAGGTGGAACGGCTCTAGAGACACTCTTACCAGTTCTGGCTTATGTCTTGATTTTTCCAGGACAAGGACGATAACGTGAACAGCTGCTTACAGATCCCACAAGACCTAGGGGCTCAGTGCTCTCCCCACTAATTTTAGTCTGCTGGAAACCTGGATAAAGTCACTCTCCTTGAAGGGAGTCCAGCTGCCAGTGTCAATACCGGAGTCTCCTCCCAGCGTGACCTTCACTGCTTCGTCAGGGAGACAGGCTCCCCGAGCTGTCACCCCGAACCTGCCCTGCCTCCAAGAGCACCGGCTGCAGTCCCAGGTCCAAAATCCACCTGCCTTCATGCGGGTAAGTCCCACCCCACCCCACCCCTGCGCCTATGCGAGGACTTTCCCAATATCAGGTGGAGAGCCAGTTGGCTTTCTACGGCATGCTGCAGGCTTTGAAAGGAAAAGAACACGGATAGCCATGCTTGTGGTTTCCCTAATCTGTGTACCAAAGGCAGCAGGAGCCAGGTGACCTTGTTTGAAATAAAGCAGGTTACTGGTCTCAAAGAGCAGGAAGCGAATGGCTTCTGTAGATACAATCCCTCCTCTGTTAAGGGATGGCCACCCTAACTTGGCTTTCACAATGTGAGAAACCACCGCCATTCCCAGTGATGGCTATGGGGCGCTGGGCCTGCCAAGCTGCTCCGCTCTTCAGCGGAGTCTCCTCTCGACCGAGGGGAAGGAAAACCAGGGGCCTCGGGCTGCGTCTGCACAGTGACCAAAGAAATCTGCTGAAAACTAAAAACAAGTCTCAAATTTAGCTCACTGGTGTCTGTTCTCGAGGTCACACTGGCTGATGATGTCAGCCCAAACAGCCAGTCTTCCCTGTTCAAAAGGGCTCCCCATTGCCTACAAAAGGCCATCTATTTTGGGCTTTGCTACAACAGTGTTTGGGGCTGGATGTGCAAGGGCTTCAAAATAAACCAACACACGATACCTTCCTCAATTAGCTTTTACACACCAGGAGCTATCCAAAGAGCTGTTATTGTAAATAAGAAGAAGTCGTAGCTACTGAGTAGAAAATCAGGCACCACATATGTTAGGAAGTATTTTGATGCAACTCCTAGATTAATCCTCATTATAACCCTGGCAGGAGGGTACTGTCACTACCCTATTTTGCAAATGAGGAAACCAGGCTCTCCCAGGGTTCCGGCTATTCTGTCTTTATTTGTGTGTGCTCAATTGTGTCCAACTCTTTGCAACCCCAGGGACGGTAGCCCTCCCGGCTCCTCTGTCCATCAGAGTACCCAGGCACCAAGACTGGAGTGGGTTGCCATTTCCTACTCCAGGGGATTTTCTCCACCCAAAGATGGAAACTGTATCACCTGCTTCTCCTGCATGGCAGGCAAATTCACTACTATTGTGCCACCCGGGATTCTCTGTCAGTTTCCCAGCAATTCTCCACCCTTTGGTGCCCTGCCCTGTACCCAGGAGGTTAAGCCTTGCAGACAGCAGGGTCAGTTCCCTTGTGAGCTGACTTTGGCAGCTCCAGAGATCAAGGCGGGAACAGAGGAGGTCAGGGTGTTCCTCTCCCGCTCATCCCCTTCCTCCTGGGAACTACATTCCCGCAGTGCTTGCAGCTGCCGTCCCATTGACACAGGGCTCCTGGGCGCACACATGCAACTAGGTTCTCCTGCAGTCTTCTCCCCCTTGGTCCCAACATCAGCTATGGCTTCCCCTGCTGCTGGAGCCTGGGTGCTCTCTGTCCTGGCTTGTCCCCTCCACCCTGTTCTCACTGCCATAAGTGGGCAGTCCCATAAAATTTCTTCATCTGAACCAAGCAAGGAGAAGGTGGGTCTCTGTCAAGACCGCAACGATATAGCCAACCAAAGACATGCAGGCCAGAGATTCAGCAGGGGCAGGGGAGAGGAGAGGTAAACTGAAAATGAAACAAATAAAATGACGTAGAAATTGTTCTGGGAAATCAAAGGCCAATTAAAAAAAAATGCCTTGTAGAGGATGTGACATTTTTAGGCCTTTTAAAAATGTATACAGGTGGATTTAGAAAGCAAACTGCTGCTGCTGCTGCTGCTGCTGCTGCTGCTAAGTCACTTCAGTCGTGTCTGACTGTGCGACCCCATAGACGGCAGCCCGCCAGGCTCCCCCATCCCTGGGATTCTCTAGGCAAGAATACTGGAGTGGGTAGAAAGCAAACTAGTGGTTACCAAAGGAGAAAGGGAGGGGGGAGGGGCAAATTAGGGGTATGGGATTAACAGATACAAACCACTGCACATAAAATAGATAAGTAGTGAGGATTTACTGGGTAGCACAGGGGTTACAACCATTATCTTGTTTAATCCATAATGGAGTATAATTTGTAAAAATTCCGAATCACTAAGCTGTACACCTAAAATGAACACAATATTGTAAACCAGCTATACTCCAATTAAAAAAAATTAGAATTGAGACAAGTGGATATGAAGGAAAGAGTTTCAAATGTAAGTAAAGGTGATGATGCAAAAAAAGGACGAGCCATGTATCAAGAACAGAAGTGGTTTGCTCTTAGAAGTAGGGTTAGCTTATGGATGGCTTTTCTCAAACAGCACCCTACAGAGCCCCACTGTTCTACGACAAGTTACTACCATATTGAAGGAAAGAGTCTACGGTCAAATAAGATGGGGCAAAGGGATAAATGAGCTTAAGCAGATTTCTTCACTCAGGACTTCTCAGAGCATTTGAAATGCTAATATGTGTAATGTGACTACTTTCTTCCCCCCTGTCTATTAACATCTTCCAGAATGTGGGAGGAAATAAGAGTCTGAGAAGCAGACTCCACAGTCCTGAGGGCATCCAGGGTGATTCAGAACACAACCCAAAGGGTTCCGCAGAAAGTCAGTGGGACAGTCCCAAGGCTTAGACAGATGATGCCTAAGAAGACCAACATGTAGCCATAGCATGAGTACTGAAATGTAACCAGCACACCAAGCAGAAACGGAATCTGTTATCTTAAGTGACCTGAAAGGAAAGAATGGTGAATGGGCACCAAACAGAAATTTGGATTTACATCCTGGAAAATATTAGAGCGCCAGTGGTTAAAATTTCACATACAGTATGCCTTGCTCCTAATGGCTGCGATGGCAAACTAGATTATTTCAGACATTATGTTTTAAGCTAATTAGAATTTTACTTATTCAGTCATTTTATTAAGTAAAAATTCATTGAGCCTTTATCCTGAGCCAGGCTCTCTTAGAAGACAGAGGAAAATCGTAGGGTCTAGAAGAACAAGACAGTGGTCCCACTCATGAGACGCTCTGGACCGCTTGAGGTTGAACATGTAAATATATAGTTACTATGTAAGATATAATTTCAATACAATTCTCTGAAGACACAGAGTATGAATTTACAATTCTAGCAATGAAGGGTTTAGAAGCCTTCAGAGAAGAGTTGATATTTGAGCTTAAAAGATGAGTAGAATTTGCCAGGAAAGAGGAATATTCAGACCCTACACTTAACCGCATAAAAGATGACTCCTTATAAGACAGAAAAAGAAAGAATCCAATATTCATGGATAAATACAAATGTAAGTTGAAATACAAACATGAGTTGAGAACAAAAAGATTTTCCAAAAAGGCTTTCTAAAAGCCATCGAGATTTGAAAGAAAAGAGAATATGAAAAAGCTGTTGAAGTCTATTTCAAGGCTTCTCCTTGAGTTAAAGGAAGAAAAAACACTTTTTCTCTTTTGTTCTTGCTCATGAGATCCAGTATACAAGTTAGAGTACATCAGAGAAGCCCAGCCCTGGCCTCCAGAGACTTTCTGAATTTCACCAGAGAAAATGAGAAACACACAGTCATTTCAAAATGTTTCTAATTATTCAGTTTCAAATAGTGCCCACATTATACAGGAAATTGCTAGTGCCAAAGCCTGTTTTTCTTTCTAATAATTTTAGATTGCTATATTCTTTTAAGTAGGATTAGAGTAAAGCTTTCCTTTGCTGTGCAGCTTTTTTTTTTTCTTCTTAGGCTACCATGTGTACGAAAGTGACAATTCAGCTCTACAACCACTTTATATTTTAAAGCTTTATATATTATGCTTTCACATATTTATACTCATAGTATACTGATTAGTTATATTTCCAAGTATTAATACTTAAAATGAGTAATTGACTCAATGGACTTGAGTGTGAGCAAACTCTGGGAGATAGTGAAGGACAGGGAAGCCTGGTGTACTGCAATCTACAGGGCTGCAAAGGGTCAGACATGACTGAGTGACTGGACAATAATAATGACAATAATCAATACTTTTAACAGAAACGAACTTTTTTTTTAAGTTTTAAGTGCTATACAAGTATGTTTACTTTATTAAGTGCTGTAAAGATTATTTTTATTGATTCTTTTTGTTATCATCTTTTTAAATTACGGGAACTAGTTGTGGTTTTATTTTTTATCACAAAGATTTTAAATCCAACCTTCATGAGAGAAAAATCTGGCTTTGCCCTTAAAACACTGACAGATTTATAGACCTGACAATATTCGTGTTGAAGATGCTGGTTGAATCAATTAACTGATAGTGCCAAATGGGGAGACTGGCAGGGGAGACAAAAAGACTAGAACCCTGGCTCCCATCTGAACACGTAACTCTTCCCAAATTCAGCACTGTTAGCCCTCTGTATCATGGGTTCCACAAATTCAACTAACCATGGATCCAAAAATTTTGAAAAGAATCCATAAAGCTCCATGAAGCAAAACTTGAATTTGCCATATATCAGGAACTGTGTGCATAGCTTTTACATTATATTGGGTATTATAAGTAACCTGGGCTTCCCTGGTGGTTCAGAAGGTAAAGAATCCACCTGCAATGCAAGCAATGCAGGAGATGCAGTTTCCATCCCTGGGTCAGGAAGATCCTGGCTACAGTTCACAGGCTCACAGTCAGAAGACTGAAGCAACTGAGCACGCATGCTCAGAGATGATTTAAAGTATTGGCAGACTTCATAGGTTATATGCAAAGACTATGCCATTGTATATAAGGAACTTGAGCATCCTTGGGCTTTGGTATCTGCAGGGGTCTTGAAACCAGCCCTCTCTCTACAGATACGAAGGGATGACTGGACTAGGATGACTGGGCCAGGAAACTTTGCTGCCTACAAACCAAACCTATGATGAAAAGACTTACTACTACTACTACTACTACTACTAAGTCGCTTTAGTCGTGTCCGACTCTGTGCGATCCCATAGATGGCAGCCCACCAGGCTCCCCTGTCCCTGGGATTCTCCAGGCAAGAACACTGGAAGGGGTTGCCATTTTAGGGTTGAACAAAAGTCCTGAGATGCTTTATTTGTGGAAAGCCTGGAAAAAACTTTTTAACAATTCGATTGATTCATTCAACTCGTTCAACAAGTTTGAAACATTAAGCATTTGCAGTGGTAGTAATGACAATAGGGAATATCAATTCAGAATTTACTTTATGCTAGCCCAGTGCTGTGTGCTTTGTACTGATTATTCCACTGAGTCCTGACTACAGCCTGAAATAAACCCCACTGTATAGAACAGAAAAACAAGGCACAGAAGTCATATCACTTGCCCCCTATCGTCCAGCAACTAAATGAACTCTAAATCGAGCCCAAGCCAGCCTGACTCCAGAGTTCCACCTCCTCTGCTCTCCCAGGACCACATGCTGGGAGTGCCTGAAGATACAAATGTGGGCCATTCTCGCCTAAGGATCACAATGCTATAGACTCAAAGACTGTAACAGCAGGTCCTCTAGACTCTCTACAGACGAGAAATCCAGGCTAAGTGAGATGATTTACCCGAAGGCACCCAGACAGGGTGAGAATGCCTGCTTCCCTCCCAACCCTCTGTGCTCTCTCTCACTCCATTTGTCTTTTCACTCACTATACAAAGCTAGAAACCTCCACTTACTGAATAAACTCCTGGATCCATATTATCACCACAGATATAAGAAAACGTGCAAATGATTTTTAAATGTGTAAGTTTACCTCCTTAGAAATAATTCTCATGGACACCTTTTAAACTGGCAAATTTTTGAAGCTGCGTGTGAGTCAACAGCCTTGTAAAAAATAAGCACTAAGAGGAATGATATATTAGGAGTTTGGGATTAACAAATACACATTACTATACATAAAGTGGGGCTTTCCTGGTGGCTCAGAGGTTAAAGAATCCACCTGCAGTGCTGGAGACCAACGTTCAATCCCTGGGTGGGGAAGATCCCCTGGAGAAGGGAATGGCAACCCATTCCAGTATTCTTGCCTGGAGAATCCCATGGACGGATGAGCCTGGTGGGCTACAGTCTATGGAATCGCAAAGAGTCAGACATGCCTGAGCGACTAACACACACACGTATGAAATAGTTAACAGCAAGGCCCTCCCGCACAGGTAACTACGCTCAGTATCTTGTAATAACCTACAATGAAAAAGAATCTGAAAAAGAATATATACATGTGTATAACTGAATCACTTTACTGCCCACCTGAAACGAACACAACGCTCTAAACCGATTATACTTCATTAAAAAAAAAAAAAAGCCCTGAAACCGCATACAGAGTTGGTGTGGGGTCCCTCCCCTCCCCGCCACCCTAGGTTTCCAATTATCTTTCAGTCCCATCTTGTCTCCTGCACGGAGGCCATTTAACAGGTCATTACTAAGTGACTGCAAGCCTGGAACAAAAGCAAGACCGAATCAAAAGGATGTTTTGAGTTGGAGTGACGGCAGTCACTCATCAANTGGGGTCCCTCCCCTCCCCGCCACCCTAGGTTTCCAATTATCTTTCAGTCCCATCTTGTCTCCTGCACGGAGGCCATTTAACAGGTCATTACTAAGTGACTGCAAGCCTGGAACAAAAGCAAGACCGAATCAAAAGGATGTTTTGAGTTGGAGTGACGGCAGTCACTCATCAACCTCCTTATTGTAAGGACGAGAAAATGCAGCTCTGGGAAGCAGTACAACACGGCAGAAACTGCTGACAGAGTGCAGCAGACGGGGCAGAAGTCACAACTGTGTTACTGAATGGTACACACTGGTATCCTATTTAACCCCCCTGAATCTCAGGCTCCTTGCCTGCAAGTGGAGATAACCACAGCTCCTCTTTTTCGGTTTTCTTGAACTGACATGTATGAAGTTCACTATCCAGTATGCACCCAGTAAACGTAGCTACAATTAGCACAATCTAGGCCTAGCTCTGCCCTCTTCACTCTCCCACTGTTTGCCTTGTTTACGCAGTAGAGGAACCCAATGCCATGTTGGCTGACGTTCTGCTCAGGGCTTCATCCTCTGAGCTTCAGTACAAATTCTACCACCTCTTGGGAGACTTCAGCACCTGCCGGAGTGGGAATTAATAATTCCCTCCTCCATGCTCTGTAGCTGCAGTCTGATCCAGCCTACATCTCACTTTCTCCTGCGTTTGCTTTTGTTTTGGTTATATCCAAAGCATCAGTTCCTTGAGATGAGGGATATTTGCTTTCAACCTCCCTACCTCTGTTCCCAGGTGGCTCAGCGGTAAAGAATCTGCCTGCCAGTGCAGGAGATGCAAAGATGCGGGTTCGATCCTTAGGTTGGGAAGATCCCCCGAGAAGGAAATGGCAGCCCTCTCCAGTATTCTTGCCTGAGAAATCCCCTGGACAGAGGAGCCTGGAGGGCTAACAGTCCATGGGGTCACAAAAGAGCTAGACACCACCTGGCAACTCAAAAGCAACTCTCTTATCATAGCCCCCATACAGTCACCTTCTACAGACTGGGCACTCGCTAAATGTGTGGGCCTGGTCCTGAATGCATTTTTAACAACTCAGCTGCCATACTCATGAAAAGTGTTTGAGAATTATGATTATGGAGTTAAAATGAGTTCTTAAACAATATGGGTTTTGGATTTTCTGGTGGTTTTTTTTTTTCACATGGGGAGTGGGGCAAATATAAAAACAAATATCTAGGTTCAGCATGAGGACACCTGCTACACAGGGCATTTCTCTTTGAATCAAAGTCCTCTGCAGCTCTGGTATTGCTGCGGTCCATGTGGCAATCACAGCGACAAACTTAGAGCCCGGTAGCATCCTCCTGTTTTACTACCAACAGCTCCTGGAAGCAAGAGAAGGGGGTGGAGTTTGTGCAAACATGGTGAGTCCTGTCTGGGCAGGGCCGGGAGGCCTGAGGCTGGTTCTGGGAGAGGAGACAGGAGAGAGAGGTGCTCTTGGGTCCTTCTGTGCCTCAGTTTCCCTCTCAGAATGATAGGAATAAAATTACCCTCTTCTCTAAGATGCTACCTCCCCAAACTGGTGACAATGGAATTTCAAAAACTGCCAGGACAGGGATTTCACTGGTGGTCCAGTGGCTAAGACTCCACACTCCCAGTGAAGGATGCCTGAGTTCGATCCCTGGTTGGGGAACTAGATCCCACATGTCATAACTAAGAGCTCACATATCTCAACTAAAGGTCCATCATGCCACAACGAAGAGCAAAGTTACTGTGTGCTGCAATTGAAACCTGGCACAGCCAAATATCTATACATATACACATACATACATATGCATATATTTTTAACTGTTAAAGCAAACGAGCAATGAATACCAAATTCAACTGAGGTGGTCCTAAAGTACAGTGCTCCAAAGCCGAGGGAAGGCATTGTCTTTGTGCATAACAGATACAACAAGAGCTAATACTCATGAAGGGTTTACTGTGTGTCAGGCCATGTGCTAAGCATTTCCGGTTTTAACTGATTCAGTCCTTCAAACAATACTATGAGGTAGTGACCATTTTACAGAAGGGGAAACTGAGGTGCAGAAAAGTTACAGAAGCTGCACAGCTGGTAAGTGGCAGGGCCTGGACTAGCACTCACATAGTTGGATGTTACTGGCACGCTCCTAATGACATTCCTGGATTGCCTTCCTGTGGCCATCTCTTTAAAAAAAATTTTATTAAAATTTTTTTAATTTATTTATTTTTAATTGAAGGATAATTACAATGTTGTGTTGGTTTCTGCCATACATCAACATGGATCGGCCACAGGTATACATATGCCCACTCCCTCCTGAGCCTCCCTCCCACCTCCCACCCCATCCTGCCCCTCTGGGTACCACAGAGCGCCAGTTTGAGTTCCCTGGGATTGCTCACAGTGCCTTGCATTGATAGGTGCTTTGTAAGCCTCTTCCTTCTTTTCTCCTTCTAATTCCTTCCCTGGTTCTTCTACTAAGTGAGGTGTTTGACTGTTAATGGTGTTTCTCTAGTTGGGAGCTATAGACTCTTGGAGACCCATAATTTAATTTTTTCATAGTTATGATTTTAAAAAATGAACATAAACACATTCTGGGTCATTGGGATAACCGCCTGATACCAAGGATTGCCTTGTGATCTCAGTGCCTCTGTGAGCTCTGCCTTGACACCAGCAGTCACCACCCTTCTCATTACACTAATAAGAAAGGGATAGCACAAAGTTAACCTCGAATGATATATGCAACTCAAGCGAAAGTCAACTATTATAATAACATAGGGTGTGAACAGAGGAGATGTAGCGAGAAGGGAGGAAAGAGGTGAGAAAACTGAGTCAATACAGGGCACTGGCCACACCATAAGACTGGTAGAGCCATGCAGAACCAGAAGGCACTCACTTCTGGGCCAAAAATACATTATGCCTTCAGCAGTTGCGTGCAGGTGTGCTAAGTCACTTCTGTTTGTCCAGCTCTTTGCCACCCTATGGACTGCAGCCCACCAGTCTCCTCTGTCTAGGGGATTTTCCAGGCAAGAATCCTGGAGTGGGTTGCCACACCGTCCTCCAGGGGATCTTCCTGACGCAGGGATCCAATCCAGAGTCTCTTATGCCTCCTGAGTTGGCAGGCGAGTTCTATTGAGTAAACATCAGTAATTTAAATTTTATAGTTCTGGGAGAAGGACTTTATATTTGATTTACAAATTTATTTTTGCTTTATTCCTGGCTTGTTCAAAAGCTATAACACAAGTTTATATCTGGTTTTATATTTATAGCTAGCAATGCAACATTTTGAAAGAAAATAATTTAAGCCAAGCCTGGGGAGGCTGAAGAAACTTTTGCCTTTAACACAATGTTCTCACGTTTGAGAATCACCAACAGTGACAAGCACGTCGATGACAAAAGCGAACACCTTGGGTCTGTCACTAACACTGGTGTGAAACAGCCTGTGAGACCCCTCTCTTTTTGACAGCAGGCTTTGGTGGGAGAAATTCTTTCTCTGGTGGCTCAGACGGTAAAGAATCCGCCTGCAACGCAGGAGACACAGGAGATGAGAGTTCGATCCCTGGGTCAGGAAGATCCCCTGGAGGAGGGCATGGCAACCCACTCCAGTATTCTTGCCTNGCAGGCTTTGGTGGGAGAAATTCTTTCTCTGGTGGCTCAGACGGTAAAGAATCCGCCTGCAACGCAGGAGACACAGGAGATGAGAGTTCGATCCCTGGGTCAGGAAGATCCCCTGGAGGAGGGCATGGCAACCCACTCCAGTATTCTTGCCTGGAGAAGCCCATGGACAGAGGTGCCTGGGGGGCTACAGTCCATGGGGTCGCAGAGAGTCGGACACTGACTGGGGAATGACTGAGGAGCTAACACATAGGTGGGAGAAAGGAAAGGCAGGCTAAATGGCTTCATAGAAGAAAAAAACGTGACCACAGTGCAGTGGGGCAAGTCATTCAACTGAGAAAAGCCTCCTCCTAGGCCCTACCTGTCAGAGGGGTAATCAGTACCTTCTCCAGCTGAACTGTGGGCCCCTTGCAGTGACTCAGGGAAGCTGACCCACTGGGCGTGGAAGTAGCTCCACCCGCTGGCGCCCAGATAAAGAGCCGAGGCCGGTGGGCTCCCCAACCAGCCGGTTCCTCGAAGCTGCCTTGCCCCAGCCGCGCTCCGGGTGCGGCCGGAGGGGATGCAAAGCCTGGGCGGTCCCGCCACCGGGAGGCAAGTTTCCGCCCCTGTGGCGGAGGTGGGGGGTGGTGGTCCCCAGAGGCTGGGTGAAGCGGGAAGTCTTTAGGCATCACCTAAAGACTCTGAAAACTCTTAAAAGTACATGTGGGGTGAGGAGCGCACAGGGTTTGCTTCCAACTCTGCAAACTCGCGGAGGGGTTCGGCGCGCACCAGGTGTGGCCCAGAGCCCCGGCGCTAGGCTGTCGACTTTGGGGGGGCTGGTTTTCCCGAGCAGGAAGCGGCGGGCCGGCAGCAAAGGCCCCGGGCTCGCTCCGGCCGGGGGCTTCCCGGGAGCCGGCGCGGGCTAGCGCGGCGAGGCCGGGACAGGAGAGCGCCGGGGGCCACCTGCGCAGAGGCGCGCGCCGTGGTCCTGCAGCCCGGAGCCAGGCTCACGCCGCGGGGGCGACAGGGGCGGGGCCTCGGG